>JAOPHQ010001182.1:32500-142500 GCA_030340625.1 Merluccius polli
ATAG
The DNA here is from genome assembly GCA_030340625.1 of Merluccius polli. NCBI lineage: Eukaryota > Metazoa > Chordata > Actinopteri > Gadiformes > Merlucciidae > Merluccius > Merluccius polli. Next base: position 32,505 of record JAOPHQ010001182.1, read on the forward strand.
TATAATATAGTTATAGTATAGTTACAGTATAGTTACAGTATAGTTATAGTATAATATAGTTACAGTATAGTTACAGTATAGTTACAGACAGTATAGTTATAGTATAATATAGTTATAGTATAGTTACAGTATAGTTATAGTATAATAGTTGTAGTATAGTTACAGTATAGTTATAGTATAATATAGTTATAGTATAGTTACAGTATAGTTACAGTATAGTTATAGTAGCGATGTAGTTATAGTACAGTTATAGTATAGTAATAGTATAGTTATAGTATAGGTATAATATAGTTATAGTATAGATATAGTTATTGTATAGTTATAGTATAGTTACAGTATAGTTATAGTATAGTTATATTACAGTATAGTTACAGTATAGTTATAGTCGCGCTGTAGTTATAGTATAGTTATAGTATAGTTATTGTATAGTTATTGTATAGTTAGAGTATAGTTAGAGTATAGATATAGTATAGTTATATTACAGTATAGTTATAGTATAGGTATAGTATAGATATAGTTATAGTAGGTACATCAAAGACGGAAGAAATGCCTGAAAACCACCAACCCAGGGCCCCGCATTGACCGGATTCTGTCAAGACGAAGGTTAAATCAGTCGGATGATACTCAGCGGCAGGAAGAAACCCATTCCGCAGAGAATCAGCACTCCAGGGAATGAGGAGGAAGTTTCAGGCAGAACCACCAGGCCAAGACTACCAACCCACTGCAAAAAAGAACATGCAAGGACGTAAGCCATTGGTGAAATGGCCAAAGTCTAACAGCAAGGAGTGGGAAACCATCAATACAGACTTAAGCCTTATCCTAAGAAACATCAAAGGATCAGCCGAGAATAAGCTGGAGAAGATGGGCGACATTATCTATAACTACAGAGAGGAGAAATGTGGAGTGAAGGATCAAGTCAGAAAGAAAAACATGCTTCCCGCCCCCAAGTCCCGTCGGCTGCAAGAAATCCAACAACTTGTGAAAGAGAGGTGACGGCTAAGAAAGTTGTGGAGAAAAGGCGACAGCAGAAGAAAGGGAAGGCATCAACCTCTTCAAGAGGACCTGAAGCACAGGCTCTCAAAACTTTGCTGAGCAGAAAGCCTATGAATGCGCCGGAAGAAGAAAGAAAAAGCCAGAACCGACTTCTATAAAGACCCTTTTAAATTTGTGAAAGGCATATTCACAAAGGAGAAGAGTGGATCCCTGAAAACATCAAAAGATCAGGTTGAAGAGCATCTGAGAACCATCTATACTGATGAAAAAAACTATGAACCGATCGTTGTCCCCACTGACATCCCTCCAATATCACCCCCACAACATCAGTTTGATATCAGCCCTCCCAAGCTGAGCGAGGTGAAGCAGGCAGTGAAAAAGGCAAGATCGGCGTCTGCACCAGGTCCTAACGGCGTACCGTATAGTGTCTACAAAAACTCTCCAGACGTTTTGAAAATCCTGTGGAAAAACATGAGAGTGGCGTGGGACAAGCAAATCATCCCGAAAGCCTGGCGAAGAGCGGGAGGGGTGCTCATCCCAAAGGAAAATAACTCAACCACCATTGAACAGTTCCGCCAGATAAACCTTCTGAACATAGAAGGCAAGATCTTTTTCAGTGTGTTGGCACAACGACTGACACAGTATTTAAAACAAAACCACTTCATTGACACATCAATCCAAAAGGCTGGCATTGCAGGCTTCTCGTGATGCCTTGAACATAACAGCATTATATGGCATCAAATCCAGACTGCAAAGAAAGAAGGGAAAGATCTCCATGTCTTGTTCCTCGATCTGGCCAATGCCTATGGTTCAGTCCCTCATTCACTTCTGTGGGCTGCCTTTGATTTCTTCCAGGTGCCGACTACATTCACAAATCTAGTGAAACACTACTTCCAGGATCTACAGTTTTGCCTCACAACATCAGGCTTCACCACAAGTTGGCAACTGCTGGAAGTAGGCATCATGGCGGGATGCATCATCTCCCCATTGGCCTTCACGATGGCAATGGAAATCATTATCAGAGCCTCGAAATGGGTCGTGGGAGGAGAACGACTACAAGGTAATCAGAGGTTACCACCAATTTGAGCCTATATGGACGATTTAACAACACTCACAACAACTGTCCCCTGCACCAAGAGACTGCTGGAAAAACCTCATCAAAATATAACATGGGCGAGGATGAAGTTAAAGCCCAGTAAGTGCAGAAGCATCTCCATCGTGAAAGGCCAAGTCACAGACCAAAGATTTCATGTCGGCGGAATACCTGTCCCAACTGTCTCAGAAATGCCAGTAAAGAGCTTGGGAAGATGGTATGATGCGAAGCTCAAAGACACCGAGCAGTTTGAACAACTAAATAATGATATCAGCAAGTACATGGAGCGCATCAGCAAGACCTTGTTGCCAGGAAAACTGAAGGTGTGGTGCTTTCAGTTTGGCATACTCCCAAGACTCTTGTGGCCATTAACTGTCTATGAGATCCCCATCACCAAGGTTGAAAAGTTGGAACGGCGATAAGCACACAGCTGAAGCAATGGCTTGGAATTCCACGTTGTTTAAGTTCCATCGGACTTTATGGACATGGCAAGTTGGAATTACCAATCACAGGGCTGGTGGAAGAGTTCAAATGCACCAAAGCAAGGCTCGTCATGACCCTAACTGAATCTGAGGATGCAGTCACTCAAACAGCGGCCCCCCGTGTGGTAGCAGGAAGGAAGTGGATTCCATCAGAAGCTGTTCAGAGTGTAAAGTCTGCGCTTCACTTCAGAGATGTGGTTGGACAAGTACAGCATGGGAGGGCAGGGTTCGGGCTCATTCCAAAAACTCCTCTGTGGCACAAAGCAACATCAGTGCAGAAGAGACAGCTAGTGGTAGAAGAAGTCCGGAGACAGGAGGAGAGAGAGCGATATACCAAAGCCGTCTCAATGGCCACGCAAGGGAGATGGACTAACTGGGAGGGCCTGGAGAAGAAAAAGCTCAGCTGGTGTGACATCTGGCAGATGGAGGGAGCGCGGCGAGAGGGAGTTCTGTTATCAGAGCCACATACGATCTGCTACCCTCCCCCCAAAATCTGAAAGCGTGGTATGGAGAAGATCCCACCTGTTCCCTGTGTCAAGAACCTGCATCCCTAAGGCACATTCTATCAGGGTGCACTACAAGTCTCACCCAAGGGCGCTATACTTGGCGGCATAACCAAGTACTCAGAGAGCTCGCATCAATACTGGAACAGAAGCGAACCACCACAAACAACCTCCCACAAACATCAGCAGGACAGGTCAACACAAATTTTGTATCAGCTGGCAAACATCAAGAACATTACACAACACCTAAGGATACAAGCATCCTGCAATCAGTGCGGGATTGGAAATTGGAAGTGGACCTGGATAAGAAGCTTGTGTTTCCCCCAGAAATAGTGGCTACGACACTCCGGCCAGACATGGTCCTGTGGTCTCCAACAACAAAGCTGGCATATGTTGTGGAATTAACAGTACCATGGGAAGATGGGGTTGAAGAGGCTTATGAGAGGAAAAAGAACAAATATTCCGATCTGGCAGCTGAAGCATCCCAGAACGGCTGGAAGACCAACATCTTCCCAGTAGAGGTGGGATGCAGGGGATTTGTTGCCACATCTACCACCGGGCTGCTGAGAAAAATAAGGGTGAAGGTTCGTTCTCTCCAACAGGCCATCAAGTCCATGTCAAGTGCTGCTGAAAAAAAGCAGTAACTGGCTCTGGATCAAGCCTAAGGACCCCAACTGGGCAGCAAGTTAGAGACAGATGGTATGCGGTCAGGCTTAGGCCCAACTCAGGGAGAAGGACGCCCCTGCCATGCAGAGCCCATTAGGGATATGGAGGGTATGGCATGGAGGTACCTGGGACGCTGGGTACACCGTTGAGCCTTCTGGAGACATTGTGGGCTTCAATCAATGAAACGTCGATGAAGCAGGGGTGCCCACCTGATGACCCCAATGACAGAGCTTACCCTCCTTTTCACCTTTTTTCACCACTCCACACCGACTGCTGCTGTCAAGAGTTTCCTTCTAAAGCAGGCCTGGGCAATCTGTTCCACAAAGGGCCGGTGTGGCTGCAGGTTTTTGTTCAAACCAACCAAGAGCACACAGTTTGACCAATCAGCTCTCTGAAGACTGAGATCAGTTGATTAAATGAGTCAAGTCTGGTGTGCTGCTGCTTGGTTTGAACAAAAACCTGCAGCCACACCGGCCCTTTGTGGAACAGATTGCCCAGGCCTGTTCTAAAGGGATTGAAACATCTAGTTCTATTAGCTTCACTTACACTACAGTATAGTTACAGTATAGTTATAGTATCGATGTAGTTATAGTATAGTTACAGTATAGTTACAGTATAGTTATAGTATAGTTATAGTATCGATGTAGTTATAGTATAGTTACAGTATAGTTATAGTATAGTTATAGTATCGATGTAGTTATAGTATAGTTACAGTATAGTTATAGTATATAGTATAGTTACAGTATAGTTATAGGTATAGTATAGTTATAGTATAGTTATAGTATAGTTATAGTATAGTTACAGTATAGTTATAGTACAGTTACAGTATAGTTATAGTATAGTTACAGTATAGTTATAGTATAGCTACAGTATAGCTACAGTATAGTTATAGTATAGTTATAGTATAGTTATAGTATAGCTACAGTATAGTTATAGTATAGTTATAGTATAGTTACAGTATAGTTATTGTATAGTTATAGTATAGTTATAGGTATAGTTATAGTATAGGTATAGTGCTGACTCACTTTACTTTCACTTTCGCTTCCTCTCTGTGGTTTGGAGTTGAGCTGAGCTCTGCTGCTCTCCGTTTATTTGTCTCTTTACAAATCTCCACAACGCAGCTGGGATCCGCTCGTATAGTTTGAGAGTTAGACGATAGTTTGAATGATATAAACTTAATCTGATAGGGATACTTGATAGAGATCATTGCGTGTTGGCTTGGGATATGAGAGGATATATAAATGTTTTATAGGCTTGTAGATAATAAAGGGACGTTATGTTCTGCATTGGGCTATGCCTTCTGATTTTACATTAAATTAACTTAAATGGCAAATATACATTTTAGGTCGGTCTAAATGAACGGCTGTTCAACTGCTAAGTGGCGTATGTGCGGTTAATCTCGTGGAAGTTGTTGTAGAGAGATAAGTGTATTTTATCATCTTGATCAACTTTAAATGATTGGACTGCTACTCGTTTATAGGCTAAATATCTAAATGTCTAAATATGTAAATATGTAAATGTCTTACAACGGTGTTGCTCCAGGGACAGCATGGAGGTCCAGGTCTCCCCACAGCAGGGCAGCCCTGGGGATGTGGCGCTAGTTTTTGTGTTGGGATGTTTCACTGTGGGGATTATCTGATATTCGGTAAAGGAATCTCTGTCACCGTTCATTTTAAGGGTAAGTCATGTTCTGTTAATGAGCAACCTTCTCAAATAACTTCAGAATAGTTTCATTATTAGTTTAATCCATTTTGACATTTCATTCAAAAATATGGAAAAATGTAAAAAATATTTTTTGAAGAAACGCTTCATTTGGTACTATAGCGCTATACTGCGGCGGTTTATTGATTGGTATTTCTTCCTTTCCCTCCATAAGATGCTACTCCTCATGTCGCCCCCACGCTGTCTCTCCTCCGCCCTAAGGGCCACACGGGCGGCCCGCAGGTCTGCCTGGCGGCCGGCTTCTACCCCGAGGAGGTCTCGGACCACGTGCTCCTGGTCCAGAAGGGGGGGGTCCAACGGTCAACAGTCATATCCACCAAAGCCAAATCATACTTTTTTGCTGCTTTTTCCCAAGGAGGAGGCATCGAGTATTGTCAGATGAAAGGTAAGATGGCAGCAAATGTCTCTGTAAGTTGAAATAGGCTACTTTAAAAAAATACTTAAAAATACATATTTTGAAATCAATCTTTGCATACTTTTTGGTAGGGCTTCATGGTTAAAGTAGTTTTATTTCTTCACTCAAGGATTTGTCTGCAATTGTCGAATTGTATTACGATTGAAAGTTGTTTGTACCACGTGGAACGCAGTTCTATAATATTATAAACCCATGAAGCTCATGTTCGTTTTATTTGGCACATTTAAATTAGAAGGCTTATCTAATTACACATGTGTGTGTGTGTGTGTGTGTGTTTGTGTGTGTGTGTGTGTGTGTGTGTATGTTTCCAAAATGTCCCAAATGACATGTCTTCAACCATTGTGTCACTTTTAATCCTAGTAGTTGACAGTTTGTTTGTGTTTTTTGTTCATCATTTCCTTGAGACAACTAAATCTAGTTTTAAATGTAGTCGTGTATCGGCTGCCTGGATAGCAGAAGTCTGGACTGACCAGTGCACTGTCTAACTCTGCTTTAATTATGTGCTCACGGGTTAACTAATGTAGAATTAGATTGTCAGTACTGTATGGTGTTGTATTATTTATTAATCAATACAATTCCTGCTATTCATCACTTGTAACTTCCAATCTTCCAATCCCAACTCCTGAAAATGGCCGTGACGGTCCAGACAATACCCAGCTGAGGCTGAGCTCCTGCCACCTGCTGATAGACGGCCTGCGACTCGTCTTGACCAAAACCCTCGCTCTCAACATGCTGCTGGTGGTCCGAGGTCTGCTGGTCTAGAAGACCACCGCAAGGCACACATGGACTCAAGGCTAAGAAGATGTTCAGAATGCCTTCATAGAAGTGGTCAGGGGGGTATTAAGGATGCAGGCGTACTGTTGTTGTGTAGTGGACCTTTAGTCGCTTCTAAAGGGTCTAAATAAGGACAGAAAGATAGATAAGGCTGCTTAGTTATACACAACTAAATGGTAACGTTTAAGGTTACGTCCTTTGGTCTTAATAAATACATCATAAACACATTATTATTTGGATGTAATGTACAAATTTGAGAATTTGAAGGGAAAGATTAGTATTTAGTAAAAAATCTATTTAAAATGTCTACTATGCCCCAAATACTTACTAATAATACTTATTATACTTACTAATAATACTTATTACAGCCCTTGATTGTATACTGTATACTGTTGTGCTAAACACAGAGCAGCCTAAATGTCTCTGCTATAATTCGCTGTTTTGAAGAAAAATGTAAAGCCTAACTGTCATGAACGCAGTCCAAACATTTGAAATAAAGGTTTCATTGTTCAGCTCAACCAGCAGCACCTGTCAGTCTGTCGCTGGGACCGGTTGGTACTTGATGCTATCGGGGAAATGTGAACAGCTGGTGAACGAGCTGAAGAGATGTTGGGACGTTTCAGACACCACAACTATATGTGTTATCAGGCTCTTCCACTGGGTTCCTTAGTTTGTAGTCATTTGGTCAAACTGGGAGCACTTTAGAATAACTGCAATGTTCAAGCATCGATATTCACCCTGTTAACGACAATATTTCATGAATAATACAAATGTGAGCCTATTGGTACGATGGGGCCCTATCATTTTAGTTGGTATGGCTTTGGTCCAATTCAAACTATTGACACACATGTAAAGCTGGGGCCTGTCTGTCTTCTCTTGTTATCTGGGCCTCATATGAGTCAGTAGTGCTGCTTGTTATTAGTGAGGAAAACCACAGTTGAACTGAAACCATGGCAACAGAGGAAACCCAACACGCTGATTACCACCTCATTCTCTGACTGTGTTTCTGAACGTCTGCCCAACATGCATTGAAACAAGTCTGTCACTTACAACTATGGCTGCTCACTGTATGGAAACAGATAAGTTTATTGAAGGTGACAGTGTTTTTTTGAAGCCCTGTGTAGTTCTGCGTAACATCCACCTCCCATCCACCTCTACGGTGTAATGCTGTGTTGGCCGACTTGTGTTTTTCACTTGCATAGAAGAAGAACATGGCGTTGCTTCAGATGTAGTCTGGTGTGGTGCTGCCCTGCTGGGGACCAGTAGATGACGGTTATTTCTGTGAATATTTTCAGAAGCAGCGATGGAAGTGACTCGTTGTAAATCTCTGACACGACGTGTGTTATTGTTTTCATTTTCAGTCAATACATAAGGAATTAAGGAATAATAGATTTGCAGTAAAGTTACATTTATTTCTGTTCTGTATTAGCTGTTGCTAACTTCTGGTGGGCGGGGATGGACCAACAACAGGTTTACAGTTCACTAGCTGGTCACAGACTAGTTAGCCACAAGAGATGCCTAGTTAGCCAGCAGTTAGCCACCAGAGTTAGCCTAGTCAGCCACCAGAGTTAGCCTAGTTAGATTTGTTACAACTGGATCTCTACTAAGTTAGGTTAAAAACTGAGATGGAGAAACACTGAGAGAAGATATGTATATATATATATATATATATATATATATATATATATATATATATATATATATATATTTTTTTTTTTTTTTTTTTTTTTTTAATATATTATATATAATCATATATCGACATCGCCCGTTTTATGAATGCCAAATAAAGTTTTACATTTTCCAACATTTGAACTCTCCTTCCTGATTCCTTGCTGCTACTTCATGATGTCATTGATTTGCGTATTGAGCTGGCGTGTGGATCAAGTCATCCCAGTGCAGAGGCCTACATTGTGAGAGTTGATTCAATAGTAAAATCAGAATATATCTCCTTTGTCAGCAGCCTGGTGGCTCCAAGGTGCCAGTACTGTTCCCGTCCACCAGGCGGCTGATACCAGCTGCCTGGCGCCAGCAGTCCTCTACTTCTGCTCTACAGGAATCTGCTTTCAACTTAACTTAATTTTTTTTTTCTTTTTTTAAATTGGTTTTTACTGTCAAACATTTCCACCACATTCATCATAGTTTCTGTGTGTGTACTCACCACTATGACTTGAATAGTACAAATTTGAAAAAGACTCTCAAAAGCACACACATACCGACACAATATAGTAAAGAAATAAAATTAAAGTAAAAAGAACAGTAAAACAGTTAGGGAGTAGTCTGTTTGTGAGATGACTAGCTATCAGTGAAAACAAAATCAGGCCTTTGGGGCGTTACAAAGTGAATCCACTTTTTAAAGTATGAAGTAAATTGCTCTGTTTTGTGATTGACAAATGCTGTTATCTTTTCCATTTTGTAAATGTCCATTGTGATGTCCATCCATCCATTTAGAGTTGGGCTCTCCTGCGATAACCACTTCCTGGTTAAAGCCTTTTTCAACTTGACTTTCTAAAGGACAACATTTCAAAACCTACACAAGATATCTGACCTTCATGTTGTGTAGTGTGTACTAGTAGGCTATTGCCAATGCTGACAGGCCAGCTCATAGGCCTGTGCGGTTAGTGGAAGTTGACTTGTGTGTCATTTTGTACTTCGAGGGCCGAGGGGTTTTTTCACTGCTACTCATAAATCACACATAAGGCGCTTCCCCAGATCTCATGTATTACAATAGTAATAAATGTGTGGCGTGCCCCTGCTGCGTGCTCGCCATTTATACCTCTAGTTCAGGGGCTTGAAGTTAAAGCTGCCATACAATTGGATGCTCCCAAAAAACAGGACGTATTTATAAAGGCCAGAAATGTTTGCAGAGCTGAATAAAACGGGGAGCCGGACCTCATGCAGGAGACTTCACTGTAGTTCAGGTATAAAACATGGAGAGATGACACCATGTTGGTGCAGAGCCACCGTGAGGATTATAGGCCTACAACAATATTCATCCCAGCTGCCATTAAGATGCTAAACAGTAAGAAATGACTGTGTTACCCACTTTTACACTTTTACCCCCACTGTGTTGTGCACTTTGCATGTCTGTGTTGTCCATACCTTGTGTATATGTTATGTTATGTATGTTGTAAGTGTGTGACGCAGTGACTGCTGCCCAAGACAAATTTCCCCCTTGGGGGACATTAAAGTATATTTTATCTTTTATCTTTATCTTTATCAATACAAACAAAGCATAGCTTTCATTTACAAACACTTATTGATTTGAATAGAAACGTGTTGAAGAATTGTTAACAGTCCACATTTTGTATGTGTCCCTACACAGGACAAATACAATTCAAGGCAGCGCTTTACAAACAATAAGCAGAGGATATGACATCATACCGTACCAATCATACACCGAGACAATACAAACATTCACAAAGTAAAGTTCATCATTATTCTAGTTGGTGTTGTCCACAATGTGCCAGTAAATGATCCCATGTACTGATAAATAAAATCTATAGTTTGTATCCTGATGGTTGGCATTAGAGCTCAAAGTTACAGATATATAATCTCACTCTGAAGTGAAAGGTGAAAAAGTGTTGAAGATAATATCAAATAGTTTTAGATCAGTAGTTTTAACTCAACACTCATTATTTCACTTTCAATAGGCCTATTGGAAAAACTATGAATCTAATTAAAATATATGTAATAATATGAATGAATAATAATTACAGCCTAATTACCAATGTCTCTAATAATTATACAAGGTAATAAATAATCAGATTCCTCCCACAGACTAAATGTCTCCATGGATATGAATCTATAGAGAGCTGTTTGTGGCACCGCCTGCTCACTGCTTTGTTCTTGGTCTGTTATTCACTTCATTTTGGTTTCATTTGGAAATTCATAGTCCAGTCAAAATAAATTGTATCACTTATTAAATATTTGAAAATGTTAAAGTGGAATCCAGTTTAAAATTCAGAATACATTTCATGGTGCATCTAATAATAATATATAACGCTATCTTTCTATTTCTCAAATTATGGTCATCAATATTGAGGCCATCATATGATCTCTATGTTTCCTAATATCATTGTTGACATCATAGGCCGATATAATGTTATTCTGATGTTGTGGGAATTGGAGAAAAAGCCTTTTGTTTAGCTGATATGATTTGTATATTCTTCTTTAATGGCGTCTACATTATTGAAGAAGCCTTTATGACGTTTTTTACATATTTGCAACATTTTGCTAATAAATATCGGCCTAATATTACAAGTTAGAAAGTGTGCGGGAGTTTTTTTGTCAGCTTTTGATCTCCTCATCCCTTTCCGACGCACCTGTCTCATGAAGTAGATGGCAAAGTGCTTCTCACTTTCTACATCATTTTTGATTGAAAGTCTATAATAATCTGCGTGGTTTTAACTTGTAGTACACATGATCAAACTCTTCTCTCAGCACTCATCAGTGTTTCCATTTCCACCCACACCTCTGTCGTCAAGGAGACGGCCACGATGCTGTTTTGATTGGCAGCTGGTCCTCAGTGTGGGGAGCAGGATGTGGTGCTCTGTGATGCTTGTGGTCTGGAGCTGCTGGTGGTGAGGAAACAGATGCAGGTCTGCACTAATAGAGAGAACCTGAGCTCATCTGCTCTCCCAGCAGCGTCTCAGTCTCACACACACACACACACACACACACACACACACACACACACACACACACACACAGCAGCGTCTCCACTCCACTCCAGATATGTTTTATTTCACTTGAGCTGCAGGTCAATTAAACTCTGTGCTCTCATTGGTCCTCAGAATCATGTGACACACAGAGACACCACGCCATTGGTTCAACTGAGCTGTCACTCAAAAGGCAGCCCTCCCGGTCCCCCCCAGGGGGCGGTGGTGGCAGGCGGGTGTTGAGGACCTATTAGAGGCCACCCAGGTTCCCCCTGGTCTCAGTGGCAGCCCCTCTCCTCAGCTACTCCTGCAGACCAGATGCTTCTCCTCTCCAGGGCTGCCTGGAGCGCCCTGTGTTTAGGTGACAGTTTCCCACCAATCACAACTCAACACACAAAGTGTTTCGTCCACCCCAGAACGGGGATGCTCATCCATGTGCTCTTGTCCCTACAGCGGTGGTTGCCATGGCAGCAGAGCTGACTCAGGACCAGGTGTCGTGGAGCAGGAGAGAAGGTGAAGACGTCTCCTTCAGATGTACAAACACTGACCAGTGTGGTCTGCCATTGATCTTTTGGTACCAGAAGAAAGAGACGGAAACATTCACCCTGATTCTTCTCATTGAGAAGAGTAATGGTGAACTTGATAAAAGTTACAACCATCCTCAGCAAGATGACTTCTCATCTGTTATGAAAGATAACAGCTATGAGTTGTTGCTTCAGAAGGTGAAAGTGTCCCATTCTGCCACCTATTACTGTTCCTGTGTTATTAGTGGCACACAGTGAGACGTTCTCCTTCCTGCCCGTACAAAAACCTCTGGTGATCACATGACCCTGCAGCTCAGCTCCCATTGGCTGTTCAATCTACAGCCAGGCGTCCATGTTAACAGACATGAGCAGGAAGGTCTGGACTGTGTTCTGTCAGAGTTCGATCCCAGCCTGGACCTACTGTCTGTAGTTTAGGCTTCAATCTAAGCCTGGGTCTCTCCTTGCTACTGTGCAGAGTCAATACAATCACTGGACTGGTTGTTCATTAGGCTGAGATGGATCAAACTAAAGAGTAACACTAGACACACATCCCCAGGCTCTGATGAAAGTGGACCACTTTAGGCTCAAGTCTCAAGATGAACCATCTAGTAAAATACTAAGCTGTTACCTTTACCTTGCGCTCTCTGGAAGACCTTTAACTTCCTGCTTCCATGAGAAGGAATGAGTCTTTAGTTGTTAATAAAGCCTAGGATGAAGAAGGAATGAGTCTTTAGTTGTTCATAAAGCCTAGGATGAAGAAGGAATGAGTCTTCGGTTGTTAATAAAGCCTAGGATGAAGAAGGAACGAGTCTTTAGTTGTTAATAAAGCCGAGGATGAAGAAGGAATGAGTCTTTAGTTGTTAATAAAGCCTAGGATGAAGAAGGAATGAGTCTTTAGTTGTTAATAAAGCCTAGGATGAAGAAGGAATGAGTCTTTAGTTGTTAATAAAGCCTAGGATGAAGAAGGAATGAGTAAGCCTAGGATGAAGAAGGAATGAGTCTTTAGTTGTTAATAAAGCCTAGGATGAAGAAGGAATGAGTCTTTAGTTGTTCATAAAGCCTAGGATGAAGAAGGAAAGAAGACAGTTGAGTCATTTCTACTGAACACAAGTAGTGACATCAACTCTCCTTGTTTTACTCTGCAGTCTCTTCCAAAGTCCTCCTCCAACATGAAGCACATCTACATGTCTCCCTCGCATTGGAGCACTTCTATCATCTATAGGGGATCGATGTGATCAGCAAGTTATTGATCAGCACTGACGGCATCACAGGCCAGCCCACAGAGGTTTATGTTGCAGGATATTTCACTGTGGATGTCTTGATCTTCGGTGGCGGCACCACCCTGGTTGTTACAGGTAAGATCACTTCTTTCATGGTTTCTCTAACTTTGTGTTTCATGTCACGTTGGGCAGAATATGAGTGTCATAATATTTCCACTTAGTTGTGTTTGACCTGTTTGACTTGTGCTAGAGAAGTCAGTGTCTGAAGATTCATGGTGTCTTTGTTCAGCTTCAGATATCACTTATGCCGTTTCATAAACTATGCATGCAGTATAATATCTCAGTATATTATATTATACATTTTAAAGTTCATGAACAAATATTGTGAACTATCAAGATGGGGGTATAAATAAATACTAATGTTAAACTAATAAAATGTAAATATGAATTTAATCAGCAGCTGGCCAACAGTATTTAAAGCCTCCTCACAACATTTAAGTAGAATCTAATAATAATAATAATAATAATGACAACAATAATAATAATAATAAATAATAATAATAATAATAATAAATATAATTATTATAATTATTGTAATTATTATTATTGTAATGTATGTAGTTTTACAATAAAGTAAATGCAACAATTAAATGTTTATTATTCATTATTAACAATAACTTTGTTTTTAAATAAACATTTGATTCTTAACATATTTTAGGCCTTTTGACTAAACATTTTTTGGTATAGATATGTTCAAGATTCAAGTTTCAATAACTTTATTTGTCACATACACATACAGGATGTACAGTGAAATCAAAGTGGCAATGCTTACGGGATTGTGTAAAATGTAATAATATAGCCAATATTATATTGGTATATTAGACCAATAATAATAAAGTAATAATGTTTATTTTGGAGTAATGTTATGTATATTATGCTTGCTATATAAATCAGATATATTCTATGTATATCACAGTTATATACGACGGAGTATTAGGGCCACATTAAGATTTTTTTGTTCCATTAAATTACGAGAATACAGTCGTAAATATTTAATTAATGACGAGAATAAAGTCGTAAATATTTAATTAATTGCGAGAATAAAGTCGTAAATATTTAATTAATTGCGAGAATAAAGTCGTAAATATTTAATTAATTACAAGAATAAAGTCGTAAATATTGATTAAATTACGACAATAAAGTCGAAAATATTGATTAAATTACTAGAATAAAGTCGTAAATAGTGAATTAATGACGGCTGAGCTATTACATATGTCTGCTTGTAAAGCTGCATCTCTCGGTTTCATTAAAACAGAATTACGTCGCTATCATTTTCCGTTCCGGAGAAAGACGGAAAGAGTCCAGCAATACCCGACTTCTGAAACAACATGCAACACACGTTAACCTGTAGGCTGCCTTAAACCTGGGTTTGATGATCACAACCGCAGAATACACGTTTAACGTGTAGCCTATAGTGTAGCCGTCATTAATTTAATATGTACCTGTATATTCTCGTCATTTAATCAATATGTACGACTTAATTCTCGTAATTTAATGAAAAATGTCTTAATGTGGCCCTAATACTCCGTCGTAGTTATAAATGTTAATAATCTTGTTACAGTATTTTCTGAGCTATAATGTAGTTTGTGTTTAGTTTCCAAGGTTTTGACATCATGTGACTTGTTTTCCGTCTCTCGATTGGTTCTTCTATGAAGACAAGACGGTTGCGAAGCCCAAAGTGAGCGTCTACCCAGCGACGGGAGCTGATTTAAAGGGCCGGCGTTCCCTGCTGTGTGTAGCCAGAGACATGGTCCCTGAGGTGGTCCGGGTCTCCTGGAGAAGGAAGGGGGGCGGAGGGACGGAGAATGAGGGGGAGCAGCTGGAGCTCAGAGGACTGCCATACGCTGCCAGCATCCTGGTTATTGATCAGCAAGAAACCCTCAGAGATCAATACATCTGTAGAGTTGAGCATGAGAGCGGTCTGCAGGAGGTGGAGATCCCAGGTAATGAAGAGCTACAAACCTTCACATTCACCTTGTTGCCTATTACTGACCCACACTGGCTATCACCTGGAGCATGTTGTCTATTACTGACCCACACTGGCTATCACCTGGAGCATGTTGTCTATTACTGACCCACACTGGCTATCACCTGGAACATGTTGTCTATTACTGACCCACACTGGCTATCACCTGGAGCATGTTGTCTATTACTGACCCACACTGGCTATCACCTGGAACATGTTGTCTATTACTGACCCACACTGGCTATCACCTGGAACATGTTGTCTATTACTGACCCACACTGGCTATCACCTGGAGCATGTTGTCTATTACTGACCCACATTGGCTATCACCTGGATCATGTTGTCTATTACTGACCCACACTGGCTATCACCTGGAACATATAGTCTATTACTGACCCACACTGGCTATCACCTGGAGCATGTTGTCTATTACTGACCCACACTGGCTATCACCTGGAGCATGTTGTCTATTACTGACCCACACTGGCTATCACCTGGAGCATGTTGTCTATTACTAACCCACACTGGCTATCACCTGGAACATGTTGTCTATTACTAACCCACACTGGCTATCACCTGGAGCATGTTGTCTATTACTAACCCACACTGGCTATCACCTGGAGCATGTTGTCTATTACTAACCCACACTGGCTATCACCTCCCACAGAGGTTACCGTAGCAACAGAAGGCCCCGGAACGACAGCGGTTAACGTAACGACAGAAGGCCCCAGAACGACAGAGGTTACCGTAGCGACGGCAGGTACTACTGAGTCCTGGCATCCAGGTAGACCCAGAGCAGGTCTTCCAGATGAAGCGCATCATAAGATCACCTGTTCTCACTTTGAGCTGTTGTGGAAATCCCAAGTGGCTTCTGGATTAGCAGTGTGGTATTTTATCAAGGAGAAATTAATATATGTATATAGTTTACTGTGTAAACCAGTGTAAACCATTATAAACCAGTATGAACCAGTATGGTGTGTGTGTATAAGCCATTATAAACCAGTACAGACCAGTACCAGTATGGTGCGTATAACCTGTATAGACCAATGTAGTGTAAGGAGTCTGTCCTCTGGCTCATCTGTGGTTCCAAGCCAGTATAAACCAGTATAGATCAGTATAAACCAGTATGGATCAGTATGAACCAGTATGGCATGTACAAACCAGTATAGACCACTATGGAGCGTTTAAACCAGTATGGACCAGTATAGACCACTATGGAGTGTTTAAACCAGTATGGACCAGTATAGACCACTATGGTGTGTATAAACCAGTATAGACCACTATGGAGCGTTTAAACCAGTATGGACCAGTATAGACCACTATGGAGTGTATAAACCATTATAGACCACTATGGAGCGTTTAAACCAGTATGTACCAGGATAGACCACTATGGTGTGTATAAACCAGTATAGACCAGTATAGACCACTATGGAGCGTTTAAACCAGTATGGACCAGTATAGACCACTATGGAGTGTATAAACCAGTATAGACCACTATGGAGCGTTTAAACCAGTATGGACCAGTATAGACCGCTATGGTGTGTATAAACCAGTGTAGACTGGTATAAACCAGTATAATCCAGTATAGGCCGCTATGCTCCGTATAAACCAGTATAAACCAGTATGGTCTGTGGGGGTGGGGGTCCCTGCAGGGTCCTTCCAGGAGCTGTCCAGAGCCAGGCTGGCGTCTGTGCTCTACACAGTGATGGTGGTGAAGAGCGTACTCTGCTGCTGTGGTCTGGCTCTCCTGCTCCTCCACATCAACAAGACCAGCGAGACGCCCAGCCGGCCCACACAGCACCAGCACCACCACAGCCCTGGGCTGACCGTCCTGTCCCCCAGAACCAGGCGCCTGCTGCTGGACTGACCAGACCACCCACCTTGTACCACCTCACATTGGACTTCATCATGTCGCCATTTCTATTCGCCATTTTAGTCCTTTCAGTGTTTTCCCACCATTGGTCGTCCAGACAACTGCATGAGTGTTTGTTGGTTTTGTGTTGTTTGTGGGTGTGGTCTGTGGACCGTAAACACACCTACTGCTAATGAATTAAAATCTCACATGGAACATCAGCTGTCTGTTTAATGGGTCGTTGTATTCCTAGTGTGAATTATGTTCTTTATTGAAGACTATGTTCTTAATGTTGGATCAGTCCGCTATGGGCTCATGTGCCTCTAACATGTGTGGTGAACAGCTATTTATAGACCAACACTAAAGGATTATATGAGAGGTGAACAATAAGAGGACATTTTATGTGTCGGCCCGATTCATTTTGTTTAACGACAACGACTCTGAACCAAACCATCAGATGAATATCAACTCAAATGATATTTGTGTACTTCAGACCACATGGTTATTTCATTTGAACTTTTAGATTGTACCAAACTTTCAGTAAATTATAATGTGGAGTTGTGAAACAGTTCAAGATTAACTACACAGTTAAGGTGTTTGCACACTAATGCTGCGTTCATCTCCAACTCGGAGGAAACTCCGACTTCCTACAAGGAAAAGTCCAATAAAACGGAGCGTCGGCTCAGAGTTCATAGTGGGAAACTCAGGAACGATTTCTAACCCGTTCAGCCCGACGTCATTTGACGTCTTTTCCACACGACCGCCCACATCGTAAACGGTGAGAAGAGACGTTTTAAAAGATTGGATGAATTGAAAACACATTTCTGCTTTCAGACCAATCAGCGCAGCGATACAGTCGTTGGTTAAACCCATAGCATTAAACCTTTACGTTGTTATCAGCTGTTTCTACACGACATAGCGCAACACGAAGTTTAGCGTGCGCATCATCCGTGTTTATCCCACTTTGCAGCTCCAACGCACGGCGGCCGGATGTGACGCGTGTCGTACTTCCGACTTCCCGCCTCCGACCGGAAACTAACGCACACGTTCATATCTGTGGCCTCTGAACACCAAACTGTCGTACTGCGATGATCACCACTTTCTAAGTCGGAGCGTCAACACAACGGATCCGAAAAATAGGACTTTACTGTTGAACTGCTTCACAACTCTTCATTATCATGTATTCAAAAGTACAATTAAACACACCAGCGCAGATTAACTCTTATTTCACTCTCACTTCCAAGAGGAACATGAGATGCGTGGTGTTGAGCTCGTCTGTGTGATGTAAGGTAATGAGGAACCCCAAAACTATGTGAAGATACGATTGGTTAACTGTAGTGTTTCATTTGGAATCCATTCTGGAGCCGACGCTACAGGAAGTGCAGCTGACCACTTCCTGCGTGCCGGGTCGTACTGCCAGGTTAGGGTGCTTGTGACTACATCTGGGACGTGGACGTGTTTATGCCCTAACCCCGAAAATGTTGGCTGTTGTGATGAACAGTAAACATAATGAACATCCTGAGCTCAGTGTGTGTGTGTGTGTGTGTGTGTGTCAACATGTCATCTCTTGTTGATGACAGCTCTAGGAATGTGTGTGGTGCGCCCCCTGGTGGCCACCTGGCGGTTTGCTTTTCCAACATACAGAATATTGACTTCCAGATGTCATTGCCAGACGGCTGGACCTCGCCTGGCGCTGGACAGATTCAACCGCTTTGAGCTGCTGTCAAACTCTGTCCTGTTGACCAAACTGTGCGCTGGTCTCAACTGTTCCAACATGGCAGACTAGTTTCCCTGCAGACGGTATCGGTTTCACTACCTGTTGTGGCGTGAGATGGATGCAGCTCGTTGTAAAGGACAGTGAGCTGCAGGGAGAGACATTATCCCCTTTTACAGTCTGTTCAAGGCGGGAATGTTGCGCCGCTCCGCCGCCTCGCCGTCTGTATAAAACGTACAAACACAGAATGGGGGGGGGGGGGGGGGGGGGGGGCGTTGTTGTTCACCTTTAAGGCGGCAGCGGAGGTCCTAACAGCCGAATCGCCGTCTGTGTAAAACGGGTGAAGCGGCGTGGCGGGACAGGGGTGTGACGGTTTGACTCCACCAATCCTCTTCATCCAGATGGTGGCGGGCGTTAGGCCAGGACCCCCTGTGGTCTCTCTCCTCCACGGTCTTCTTTCAGAGACCAGCGCCAACTGACCAAGGAGAACCAAACGTCTCCGTCTATGGCGGCTCAGGTCCGCCTTTCTGCCTCGAACCGCTCCCTGCTGCTCTTCAACTTCTCCTCCAGTGCATTTCTGATCGTCGCACAAATCCACCGCCGTAACGTTGCGCGTCGACATGTTGTGTACGACGCACCGCGACTTTGGTGAACACGTCACGCCTCTGATTCTGTAACGCCGGCGTGGAAACGCACACAGGGACCTCATCACTGCAGGGTTAAACAGTCTCCTCTAGTGATGACCTCATCACTGCAGGGTTAAACAGTCTCCTCTAGTGATGACCTCATCACTGCAGGGTTAAACAGTCTCCTCTAGTGATGACCTCATCACTGCAGGGTTAAACGGTCTCCTCTAGTGATGACCTCATCACCGCAGGGTTAAACAGTCAATATAACAACAAACACATATATAATTAAAATGTGTTCATATTGGGCGGCGATTCCCTCTCAGAATACTGCACGGGGGGGGCTGCGCGATTCTTAACGGCGGGGGGGGGGGGGGGGGGAGAAAGGCCCCAATCATGTCACTATTGTCATACAATGAAGACAAGGAAGTGTGTTTAGTGCTCAGCAGGTTTTTGTACAGGGAGTCTGTGTTTGCTGTCACTGTGGGCCTCAGACCACAGTAGTACAGAGCAGAGTCTGTCACTGCAGCAGAGGAGATCTTTAGCTCCACACGCCTCTGTTGTTCGATATGTGTGATGTTCAGTCCTGGTATTGGACTAGTAATGTATCCAGAGTAGTCCATTATAAGGAACTGTGGTGGGGAGCCAGGATACTGGCGGTACCATAAGAGACTACTAACTAGAGAACTGTTATATGTGCAGGAGAGCACCACGCCAGCGTCCTCAACAGCACGTTGGACATCCTTCTGTGGACTGATGCTCTCTTCAACACTTTGACCTGAAATTAAAAAGTGGATTCAGTCAATGCACAGAAAGGCGTCGTCAAATCAAATCTACAATACTAAATCTACAATACTACTGACGTTTGGGACAACGATGACTTCACAACTCCAATTAGGAGTCGTGAAGTCGTAACTGAATTTGTTGCGTCGACACAAATCTTACCGCATAAAATGCAACATACCACAAGTGCAAAGCGCATGGTGCGGCGACATGAAGGAGTGCAGAGCGAGTTGAACAGGAGAGTCACGATCAAGTTTTACTCAACTGTTTTGTTGAGGCCGCCTCCTCCCAACATCGTGCCTCTCCAAGGCTCTCCAATACCGTTAGGCTTATTTCCCTTCACATCCAGCAGAGGGCGCCACAGCAAGAGCTGAGTTCTTGCTCTAGTCAACACGCCCCCCGCGAACGAGTCCTCAAGGCGGCGCGATGTCACCGTCAATATCCACTATACGCGAATTATCCGCGTGACATCGCGTCGCCTTGAAGACTCGTTCGCTGGGGGCGTGTTGACTAGTGGATCAATTAGCTCCCGCCCGCATTGTGGTAATGAATCAGAGGGATCAACGTCACGGCCCACGCCCACGTCCTGTTTGCTGAATGGTGACCGCGTGGATTCGCGCCGCTCGTATTTGCATAAAGTTGAAATCTCCCAACTTTATGCAAATTCAGAAGCGGAGCCAGGCAGCGCCGCAGCTGGCTCCGCGCCGCAAGCAATCCCAGCGTGCTTTGCGCAGCGAATTGCTCGCGTCCCATAGAAAGTGAATGGAGGCGGCACATCGCGCGCGATCATTCGCTTATAGTGGATATTGACGGTCACGCGGATAATTCGCGTATAGTGGATATTCACGGTTTGAGGTAAACAATGGCTGCTGCTGCTGGCGAACAGCTGTCTCTCCACTCGGCTTTGGCCGCGACTCTTCAAGACTTGAAGTTAACATTTTATTTCACTATTCTTCCACAGTCCACCGTACGGAACACTTCCTCATGGACTAATTTCCGTCGCCATGACTACGTCACCTTCTTTGTTGCTCTGATTGGTTGTAGCGCTATCCTATTGCGTGCAGAGGGAACTTGAAAGACAACCGTTTATCCCGCCCACACTGCCAATGGAGCAGTGCCAGACCCGACATCTTCCTGATGTGGGTCTGGCTTGCCAGGCTAGTACTTATGTGTATAGTTGTTGCATTGTAGGCGACTCCCTCTTTAGGTGAAACACATGCTACTGCATGCATCACTTGGTTATCCGGTCCCCTTCTGGTTAATAATGTTGATGCGACAAACTTGTCCTCATTTTTGGAAGGCAGGGTCGGTTCTCCGGGGCCTGACCGTATGCAGAGCCAATCACTGGTTCACATGGTACCTCCTCAAGAGGAAGGGATGGCTCTGCATGGAGTTGATCCAGGAACTGAAAGCATCCACTGAAACTCTGGGCTGGTCTGCAACACCAACCTCCAAGAAGAAATATACAGCTGTTACATCACCATTTGTCTGTATTGTTATTTTATTTGTACATTTTAATGCTTTTGTGAAACACTAGACATACAACAGAAATGCGTATATTACTTTTTTTTTTAAAGCATGCCAAACACTGTGCAGCTGAAATGTAGTGTTTCACTAAAGCAGCTTAGCTTCTAGAAGAGGGTTGGGATGCATTAGGTTACCTCATGACATACCATCATGTGTTTCACTTTCTTCTATAGTTGTCATCAATAAACCATTTCAAGGGGAAATGGTTACATACATGTTCCTACTTTGTCATAACCTGTTGTTTTGGTGTCATTATGTCTGCCTCTTTGGCACTTATTGCACTCCTTATTGAGTCCCTGAAAAGAGGGATCCTCTTCTGTGTTCCTCCTTAAGATGACCTCCCCTGGAGGTCTTGGGGGGCCTGTGAAGCCCTTTGTGTGCTGTAACTGTGATTAAGTGCTACTAGAATTGAAACAGACTGGACATGATCAAAAATGCTGGCAAGGAATGATCCGATATCAAAGCTAGGGTCCCTGGGTCATCAACCTCAAGCTACTGAGACTCAGAGGCCGTGTCCAAAATCGCTCGCTTGTTCACTACACAGTGCACTAAATGGGGCGTCAATATCTTGTAGTGCCGTTTGAAATCTGAGTGTACAAATCTGGTTCCTATATAGTGTAAATACCGATACTGCACCACAACAGCAGTGTGCTGATGGACAGTATGTCCACACTTCATCTCATGATGCACAGCGGTTTCATTATGGCGGAACGTAACTTGGGAATGTAATCGTCTTGTTAATGTGATCAATGCACGTCACACCGATTGATTTCCGACCTACAATTAGTGTCCCGTAACCTGAGGATAAGTGAGGATACAAAAATGCATCCTTGTTTATTTTGTAATTCAAGGGAATAATGCTTCACACGTCTTCAAAATTGTCATTGGTCTGGGATTTGCGTTCTCCAAATCGGCCGTCAATGGTCCAACTTCCCCGGAAAGATGGAGCACTTCAAGATGGGGCGCAATGCAGTCGATAGCGAAAGCGCACGTCTTTGGTAGGCAGTAGGATGCCGAGTCCTGCTCTGCTGTTATCCAGCCGGGCCTCCTCCTGACCCTCCTCCATCTCCAGGTCCAAGTAGAGCAGCAGCAGACACAGGAACTGCTTGATCTCGTTGACGGCGAAGAACCGGCCTGGACACATGGAGGAGCCCGACCCAAACGGCATGCGGTAGTACTTGAGCTTCTGTCCGTTCTTGAAGAAGTCCGTCTTCTCTCGTCCTTCCTCGATGAAGCGGTCGTACTTGTATGTCTGTCATCGAGGAGAGAAGGTCAACAAGGGGTTCCTTTCAAAAGGGAACTTTTGGTTTTGCTACAATCCACAGGAATGCCACTTTCTAAATATCACATAATTATATAAACTAATTATAAATAATAATATAACTTAACCCAGGGTAGACAAATCAGCTACAGGTGCTCCCCCCCGCCCTCCATTTCTACAGGCAAACACAACCACATGCCCAGCAATACTGGGCACATCAGTATTCATTCATTTAGCCCAGCCCCCAAACATTAGCCCAGCCCCCAAAAATTAGCCCAGCCCAGAAACATTAGCCCAGCCCCAAAATATTAGCCCAGCCCCCAAACATTAGCCCAGCCCAGAAACATTAGCCCAGCCCCCAAATATTAGCCCAGCCCCCAAACATTAGCCCAGCCCAGAAACATTAGCCCAGCCCCCAAACATTAGCCCAGCCCCCAAATACTGTGCTGGTCATAGCTGCCATATCATAACAGCCTCTCTGCAAAAATAGAAGATGTTAGCTTAATAGGTTTGCCCCTAGCTTAAGTTCAGAATGCTAAATAGTTAGGTGTGACTTTGCAAGTTCTGGTTGGGATCAATGAGGTCTCACCTGAGGTTCTGGGAAGATCTCAGGATCCATGTGCATCATCTGAGGGTAGAGGGCGATGACGTCACCCTTCCTGACCGCCACGGCGCGCTGCTCGTCGAGCCGCAGAGAGAAGTCCTCCTGGGCCACGCGGATGTTCATGGACGCTGAGGAGAGGCGGAGGCTCTCGTTGATGGCGCTCTCTGAAGGAGTGAACACCACGTGTTACAACGCTGCACCGGGACCAGCACCCTGCTATACTAAGATCTAATGGATTATTGTCATTGGTATACTAATATCAAACTTTCAATACTTCACAAATTAAAAGTTCTGTATAGTATGTAGTACTATGTATGCATGTACTGTAGTACGAGTATTTTCACATTTTATTTATTTTAACACTTGCCAATCACGCCAATTGCCTAGCCCCAGCTCCCAGTGTCCACTAGTAAGAGTCTACTGGGTAGCTCCAATATCCCCCCCCCCCGCCCCCCACACACACACACACACACACACACACGTAAAGCGCTTTGGATATCATGAAAACCACTATATAAATGTAATGAATGATTATTATGTTTATGATTATTATTATTATTATTATTATTATTATTATTATTATTATTATTATATCTAATCTGAACTCACCCATGAAGACAAGCTGGTCCAGCTGACCCTTGCTGATCATCACCTCTGGTTCCCGGGGGTCCTGGGACCCAGAAAGCTGGAGGACGTGGTGAAGCTCTTGGCGAACGGCCTGCAGCGCCTCCTGCTGGTTGATCAGGTAGTAGAGAGCCCAGAAGGTGGCCGGGACGGTGTTCCCCACCGAAGCCCACAGTATAGCGAAGTGGTGAGCTGCAGGCCAACACAAATGGGTCATTGTGGAGGGTGTATGTGGAGTGTGTGCTGTTGATGGCTGGTTTACAGCCTCACCTGGCCTGAGTCAGACTGATTGGACTCTGGCTGGGTGGGGCTGCACACCTGTGGTGCATGAGCAATCATGGCACCCAGCAATCAACACACACACTCCAGGAGGAGCACCGTCATGACAGTTGTACCATCAGTTCGGCGTATAACATCTGCCTGAAACTCCGAATAAACACCTTGCAATACCATCTACCCGTGTCCTGTGTCGGAGGGCCCCAAGAAAAGCCACTTAGGTGGCGTGTGGCCGGACGACCCTGCCACAGTCATACACTCGTGTTCCCTTCACTAGAACCTGGACACAGTACTTTCCCCGGAGCCATCCCTTACTTGAAATGATAAACTCATCCACTCACAACTCAATCAATGGATTTTCTTTCTCCCTCTAAAAGAAATGTATTCTGAGGAGCAAAAGGGGGGGCTAATCAGCGGCAGAGGCAGAGGAGGGAGTAACATGAAGAAGTGCCTCCGCCTTCAAAAGAAGAGGTCCAACATTAACTTGTAGAATTTTGTCTTTATCTGCCAGAGTGGAATAATGTACCGGCCAAGCAGTTGTTTTAATATGTAACCCTGTGTCTTTTCACCTGCCAAATGATCTATCAGCCATTGGCTGGTGGCAGGTGTTCATTTTGGACTTTGTGGATGAATGTTAATCATTTGAAGCCCACACTGGGAAGGAGCATTAGGGGTTTGGGACAGTCTAGTTGTTATGGTGTAGACTGAAAGGTTCTGGGTTTGAATCCCAATGTCTGCAGTCTAAATGCCTCAATGGCCCTGAATCTAGACGTCAAGCCAACCATACCTGCCTTATCGGTGTCGCTGAGCGCATCATACTGCTCAAACACCTCCGCCCGCTTGGCGATGAAGAGGGAGGTGTTGGACCAGCACAGCATCCTCTGGGGCAGGAAGTAGCGGATGAGCTTCTCTCGGACGGCCTTGGTCTGGCCCAGCAGCCAGATGGGGATGCGTGCCACCAGCAGGGGGAACATGTTGTCGAACTTGGTGAAGTGGTGGCGTAGGGTGGCCATGTCGCTGTGCCGGCGGGCCTGGGCCGGCGTGCCGTACAGGGTGAGGAAGGTGGCCTCGAACATGACGCTGTTGCAGAAGTCGTAGAGGCCCCCAGTGGACCAGCCCTTCCCGGCCGCCTCGGCGCCTCGCTTGCCACCGCCCAGGAAGTCCTGACGGAGGACCAACATCAGGTTACCCATCATGCTCTCTGTCAGCGGCACCAGGTTGTCCCCCTGAAGGAGACGGAAGGAGCGCTGGATCTGGTCGCTCATGTCTGGGAAGCGAGCGCTGCCCACGGGGGGGTAGCCGAAGGTCACTGGGGCCACCTGGTCGGTGAACTCGTGGAAGTCCAGCTGGCGGCCTTGTTTCATGATGGAGGGGTACAGCAGAGGGCTCATAATGAAAGTCATGTATTTACCTAGAGAGAGCGAGAGAGAGAGAGAGAAAATTGAGTTTCATTTGCTCAACCGATGAAACTGATCTGATCGCCTAAACTGGAAGAATTGTCTAATTGAATAGAAGGAAAACATTTTAAATACCAACCTGCTATATACACAGTGAACACATCTCCATATTTCTCCTGATTCTTTTTAAGAAATGCTAGTGAATCCAGTCCAAAGTCCAGAGCTTTGCCCACATAGGGAATCCAGCCTTGGATCAGAGGCGGCTCGCCTTCTCTTCTGCCAAAGTACAGAAAAGTACAGTTCAGTCGGTAGTTCAGGCAGTTCAGGTTAAAGTTAAATATTTATTAGTAGCCAGGGCAACCCATGTGTATTTGGTGGTATGGCTCCGTTTGGGGGAAACCGCCTGAATAGCCGAGGAGCAGAGCAAATAAACCCCCAAATAAAATAGAGGAACAGAACCGGCAGTGATATGATATTCACATCAAGACCATTTCATTGTATCGGCTTTACTCAGTTTCAAAGGGCTTCTCAGGCCGCATTATCGACACACCCTTACCCTAGGCCCTCAGCTGAGCTATCGCTGGTTCATGATTGGTTAGCGAGGGGCTGGGCATTACTGACGGCAGTTTCCCGCAAAAATGTGAATGGTTGTATGTCAACGGATATAATATGAATCACGAGCCATCGGCTGACCGCGTAGTCTTCCCCTAGTTAAACCAAGTTATGTTTAGTAATCAATCGTCTTGAACCGCTGAGCCATCAGCTGATCTCTGTTGTCTATAAGCAGCCTTACTATGCCAGGACAGCTGTCATGAGGCACCAAGCCGTTCCTCCAGTAGCCACCAGACCAAACATGAAGCTTAATTACAGTAGAAATCATTTGAGGTCACAGACGAGCATAGCTCAGTTGAGTTCAGTCGAGTTTAGTGGCTGCTGGGCCGCACTCCAGCCATTCAAAAAACAGCTTTATCATTTCATTGACATAAACCTGTGCTTAAAAGTCTGTTGATATGTGCGCCACATACTCATTGACCAATCAGACCACAGAAGTTTGACAATAATGTTAATTTGGCAATTCATGTTCATATATTTAGGTTTAGTGATGTAGGTTTCAGTAGGCCACAGAGGCTGAGGGTCAAGCACTACTGGGCCCTTGATGTGGTCAGAATCAACCTGACTGATCATGACCACATCAAGCCAACTGCTGGACCCTCCAACACCTACCAAGAGCCACTGCTGCGGTAGCATATCATAAAATGGGTTTAACATAATAAGGTTTAATATTCCTGATTATGTCTAGGGTACAGTAGGAGGAGACTTAATAATCATCATGTTTAAGTTAAAGGGGTGGGTAGTCTAGTTTTCGTCTCGTTCTCTTCTTTTGTTCTTTATGTCCAGATCTTCCTATAGTCAAAATTACATTTTAACTTACATGCATATGGTTACACTTTAATTACTAATAAAAGTTGAATAGCGAGAGGCCATGAATTAAAGGTACTATTAATAACATTCAGCCACTCGATGTCACGCCCCCCCCTCCCACAAGCCCATGGTTGGGGCGTGTGGTTGCCAGGTCGTTGCACAAATTGAGCATAGCGTTAGTTCGGGCAGGCCACGAAGTCAGGCTCGGCTCAGTACAGATATCACAGTAGTCATATTGCCGCGTTAGGTTACGTTACGCATGCAGAGCGCTTCAAATACGTAGTATCATTATAGACGTACGTCAGCTGATTTCCCTAGCTTCCCATTGGATACCATACACAGTCAGCTGACAGCTCAGCTGACTCCCCCTCAAACACCCATTGGCAAACATCATTCTTGGCGCCTTATTTAAAGCTGCTTCAGCCTGCCTACATTCGCTGCTTCCTCTGCTAGCTTGCAAGATTGTCTACATGTGCGCACTAGACTCTCCAGCTCTTTTCTCCAGACTGCTCTCCCGTTGCCGACCCTCGCCTGGATCTCGTCTGCCTCTCCTGCCTAGCCCCTCGCCTGGATCTCGTATGCCTCTCCTGCCTAGCCCCTCGCCCGGATCTCACATGCCTCTCCTGCCTAGCCCCATACTTCGTAACATCGTGTACGTATTTCTACTTACCTCACTGCTCACCATGTCTATCTACGACGAGGATTTATGGCGGGTCGACGGCATCACGGAGTCTCAGCAACTATCCGAGGCAGAGGAAGCCAGCGAAGAGAGCGTCATTCCCATCCGCCGGAGCTCTCGTTTGGCAAGTAAAAATCCAAATACTCCAGCATTGAGGATTGGCCAGTGCCTAAACTCCTAGAAGCGTTGCTTAAAAACTGCATTACTGCTCCAGCGGGGCTTCTCACGAGGAGCTGTTTGCGCTGTTTAAGGAGACATCCGCAGCGAAACGGCATCCGCATTTCTCTCCAACTATTCTGTTCCTAGAAAATCTGCAAAGAAAAGGAAACACGGCTCCCGAAACTCCGCCGCAGTCCCAGCTCCAGCCGCCGCGCTGCCTTCCAAAAGAGCACGAGTCCCAGACGAAGCAGCCAGCTCCGCCTACCCAGCTGATTCCAGGATTTAAGTCCTGGAGTCCGGTGCAACACATTCAGCCGGCCCGTCTTCATCAGCTGGAGGCATGTTTCCCCCCTCACTGTCCGCAGGTCCAGCGCATGGTCCGACAGGCTCCTCACCGTTCGCAGGTCCAACGCACGGTCCAACAGGTGCGGCGCCGAATGATGACGTCACCACAACACGTTTCGACGGCACCACATTCCCGCGGAGAACGCTGGGAAGCGCAGTTCCAATCTCCACAGGGGTCCCATTCTTTCCTCCGGCCGCTGCAGTTTCCCCACATCTCAGAAGCCAAATCCTTGCAGGTAATGACTAGCCTAGAACTCTAGACACCCCCTAGCGGCAGCAAATTTATTTGGCAGCTAGGTAGGTTTAGCACGGCTCCGTCGGCTTTTTGGTGCTGGAAACACCAAGTGTGTCTTGTATGTCTGACCAATCACAGCGTGAGGGGCGGAGTCGAAAGCCGGGCTACTAATGACGACAGAAATGCGACGGTTCTGTGTTACCCCTCTTGCCCACTGGATGCGTTCGTCAACGCATCCCATTGACTTTGAATGGGGCTGAGCCGCAATGCATTGTGGCTCCGTCAGTCAAGTCGGCTCCGTCAGTTGCGTTGAAAAGTTGAGAACATTTTATCTTTTCAGGCCAAAATGGATCCGTCAGCCAATCAGAACGACACCCCCTCCGTCAGACACGCCTTCCGTTGACGGTTGAATGCAGTGGGTAACAGGCGTTAGAGGTAAACAATGGCTGCTGCTGCTGGCGAACGGCTGTCTCTCCACTCGGCTTTGGCCGCGACTCTTCAAGACTTTAAGTTAACATTTTATTTGAGAAAAGAACAGCACTGAAGTCTTTCCTCGAAAATAAATATTTATTCTGAGTTTTGATTAATTACGTAGTCAGAGCCGTCGCTCTGACTACGTCACCTTCTTCGTTGCTCTGATTGGTTGTAGCGCTATCCTATTGCGTGCAGAGGGAACTTGAAAGACAACCGTTTATCCCGCCCACACTGCCAATGGAGCTGAGCCAGACCTTACATCTTTCTGATGTGGGTCTGGCTTGCCAGGCTAGGTAATGACGTCAACTTGATAAAATCCTGCTCGCCTTTGAGATTAGCGATAGACGTATCGTGGACTGTGGAGATATGTCAGTGATGCTGAAAGAGTGTGTCCCCAGACTGTCTAAAACAGGGAATATCTACCCGTAGAGCCGAACTGGACACATACCTACCCATCATTTCGGATATGGCCTTGTCTATGGTGGAACATTTTTATTTTTTCGAATACCACAAATCATTTTATGCTAAAGCTTCATGTTCATACAAAGATTCAACCAAAGACTGGTCAGTAGTCGACCTGGCTCTTATTAGCAGGCATTTCACAGGACACCAAGCTGCCCTGCTCAATTTGCAGCTCCTTTTCTCACTCACACAAACTGTGCCCTTGATCTGTGGCTGTAGGCCAACCCCTTCAAAACCCCAAACCGAAGAAACCAACGTGACTCAACCAGTGACTCCCATGTGCTTCAATTTCAATGAAACGTGTGCAGCTTCTATAGTTATAAATATATTCATGCTTGATTGTGATGTTCTTGAGGAAGAAGGCCGCCGACACAGGATCGCTTAACTCACTTTATTGGTTTCGATATCTAATGGATACGCTGCCGCTAGTTCTCCCCTGCTTGTGTGCGCTCGATAGTGCGTGGCTCTATGACGTGTATATACTCTGGCTAGAGTTGTCTCATGTGCTGCCATCTGGTGGCCAGGTGCGGTTATACAGCTTATATTTGTTTCTGTTTCCTAGTGGCTACGTGGGGATATTACAGCTTATGCATTCGTTTCGGTTCCCTTGTGGCTATGTGAGGGTATTACAGCTGTTGATACATATGCTGTCATTTATTCGTAACAGCTTGCAGTTATTGCGGAGACGGGCATCCCAAGTCAGTGTGCCGAGACGAAGCCGCCTCCCCAACAGGGGCTTGAGAAAATAAGCCTTTTCATGACATGAGGCAACCGTTAACATATGAACAAGGGCGTTCTTCAGTTCTTTTATTAATGGCTTCGTAAGACTCATCACTTGGTTATCCGTGTTGGGTATTTCATTATTAGAGCAGCTCACATTCCAGGATTGGACGACAAATTGCTGATTCCTTGTCCCGGTTTGATTTCGCCAGCTGTGCCCGGTGGCAGCGCCATCCAGCCTGCCTTGCCCCCCATTCTCCCAAACAGTGTTAGTTAAACACATCATGCAATCATACATGCTTCTCTGCTCACTATATGCGATCAGGCTTGGCTAATCTACTTAAAGATGTACGAATCTGCATGGTCTTATTTCACCTCTTTTGTGCCACCTCTCTGCAGAAGTTCTGCCCGTCATTTTTCCATCGTATGTGCCTTTTTAGTTCATTGTTTTGAATCCCAAAAAAAAAATAAAAATGCAGCCATCTTCCATTAAAGGCCTAGTCACAGGTATTCAGTTCCATCTGCGCTGCCTGGATCCATCCACCATCAGCCTGCTCGGGAACCCATCCGTCCGTCTTCTGCTTAATGGCCTTAAGAAAGACAAACCTCAAGGCAATGATATTCGTCTTCCCTTCACTCTTACACTCGTGAAAAAACTAATCACATACTTAAGGGGCGGGTGCTTGGTCAATATTTTTGGAAAATGTCTCACCACTTTCTATGGATTTCTCAGAGGTGGCGAATTTACTACACGCACAGGATCTTTTGATCCTTCGCATGACCTCACTATTGCTGACGTATCAATTAATCCTCACCACTTTTCCTTATTACTCAAGCATTCAAAGACTGATGGGGATAGGAAAGGATCCTCAGTCATAATTTTCGATCTAATTCTGCTTTTTGTCCCCTGTCTTCTATGACTCAATACATGAAAAGTCGTCCCCGAGCCAGCAACCAGGAGCCTCTCTTTGCCACGGAAGAAGGAAATTCCATGTCCCATGCTTGGTTGCCCCACATCTTCGCCTACTCCGCCAAACCTGCGGGCTTCCTCCAGAGCGCTACACTCCTCATTCATTCCGGATAGGAGCGGTAACAACTGCAGCATCGGTAGCTCCCGTCTCAACTCTTAAGGCTATGGGTAGATGGGCACGAACGATACCTCCGGCCTGAGGCGCAAGCATTCTCGATGCTCAAAAAAGCAAGGAGTGCCCTGTAACTGCTGGCTAAATTCATAAATGTACACAAAAATTCCGGGGGACCTTCTAGCTATACTAGCATGTACTTCAACTAGTGTCTGCTTAGAGGTATCAGTTATTATGCTGCTGGCTCCTCTTCCGGCACTTCCATGTAGCTCATGGAAGGGAAGTTGCCTGGTGTGGTTCTTTGGGGGCGTGCGCCGCTCTCCTTGTCTTAGGCTTTCCACGTAGGCACGTGGAAGGACAAGGAGGACCCAGAATAGAGCCACACCGCCAAAAGTAAGCTCCAAGGAGCGTTGGGCGGGACCTCGCCGAGTCTGTCGGGGTGCGTCGTGGATAGTGTCGCGACAGTTTGGCGTCCGACGCGGTCCATGCAGTGTGCGGTAGACCGGGGCGTTCGCAGGGAGACTCGTAGTAGCTAACATTAGGGTCAGGGAATGGCACAAACGGCATCACAGATTGACATTCCATTCAAAAGGGCCAACTTTGACGATACGCCACAGACACGCCCTTTGACGTAGAGTCGCAAAGAGCACATGTTCAGCACCATCTTCTGACTGTGCTGATTGATTTTGAAGCAGAACAGACAAATTCCTTGGGAGGAGTTCGTTCATAAACATTTTGGAGAAAAAAAAAAAACTTGCATATTTTTTGAAATATCAAAATACTTTCAATTACTTATTTTCATGGTACAGTCTGGATATGCTACGTGTGAAGTTTCGTGTGACTCGGAGACAAGCGTACAGATTGCACTTGAACATTTTTTTTTGTGTGTTTTTGCGCTCTA
Organism: Merluccius polli; assembly: GCA_030340625.1. Taxonomy (NCBI): domain Eukaryota; kingdom Metazoa; phylum Chordata; class Actinopteri; order Gadiformes; family Merlucciidae; genus Merluccius; species Merluccius polli. Next base: position 64,724 of record JAOPHQ010001182.1, read on the forward strand.
GCGAAAAAACTATTCAGGTGGAGATAGGAGTGGCCGACGTGGGGAGGTGCAGCACTAATTTCTGCATGTATAGATATCAGGTTTTTGGATGTGCGACAAAGTATGGCGGTGTTATGAGCGTTACGGATTGCTGAAAAACAGCGCCACCTAGTGGTTGTCCAAGTGTGCGACATGAACGTGACGCATAGAATATAAAGGTTTTATAAAGGTTTTACCAGCCCCGACAACCTTGGCATATAAAAGTTTTCATATACGTTGAGATGGTGCAAAGAGGCCCAAAAAGAATATAATAATAATAATAATAATAATAAACTAAGCATTTCAATAGGGACCTTCCAGTTCACTGGCTCGGTCCCTAATAATAGGAATAATAATAAACAAAGCATTCAATAGGGACCTTCCAGTTTCACTGGCTCGGTCCCTAATAATTTAAATATGCTCGTGGGGTTCTTTACTTGATCTCAGCCAAGTTACTTAAAATGGCGTCTGCATTATGATCGGCTATGTCCATGATTATTCTTTATAAATAATAATATGCTGCGCTGCTGGCTCCTCTTACTGGCACTTCCATGTAGCTAATGGAAGGGAGGTTGCCCGGTGTGGTTCTTTGGGGGTGTGCGCCGCTCTCCTTGTCTTAAACCTTTCCATGTAGGCACATGGAAGGGCAGGGAGGAGTGCTCCCCCTGCCTATAGGCTTTCCACGTAGGCACGTGGAAGGGCAAGGAGGACCCAGAATAGAGCCACACCGCCAAAAGTAAGAACAAAATATTTAAACATACTTCTAGCATACCCCTCAGGGTTCCTTAATTAATCTCAGCAGTTACTTAAACTAGAGTCTGCATTAATGATCGGCTATGTCCATATTTATTCTTAAATAAATATATAATAATATGTCTGCGCTGCTGGCTCCTCTTAACGGCACTTCCATGTAGCTCATGGAAGGGAGGTTGCCTGGTATGGTTCTTGGGGGTCTCTGCTGCCGCTCTCCTTGTCTTAAACCTTTCCATGTAGGCACATGGAAGGGCAGGGAGGAGTGCTCCCCCTGCCTTAAGGCTTTCCACGTAGGCACGTGGAAGGGCAAGGAGTTCCCAGAACAGAGCCATACCGCCAAATGTAATATTCTGCAAATGTAATTCTGCATGTATATTCTGCTTTAGAATAAAGATTATATTGACAAAAGTGGTCCTGACTGAAATTGAGCATAGCGTTAGTTCAGGCAGGCCACGAAGTCAGGCTCGGCTCAGTACAGATATCACAGTAGTCATATTGCCGCGTTAGGTTACGTTACGCATGCAGAGCGCTTCAAATACGTAGTATCATTATAGACGTACGTCAGCTGATTTCCCTAGCTTCCCATTGGATACCATACAGTCAGCTGACAGCTCAGCTGACTCCCCCTCAAACACCCATTGGCAAACATCATTCTTGGCGCCTTATTTAAAGCTGCTTCAGCCTGCCTACATTCGCTGCTTCCTCTGCTAGCTTGCAACCCAGCTCCACCTTTATGTTGTATCTAACTAATCAATGTCTTTTTCTGATTGTCATTGATGCTTGCTCTGTTCTGTACCCCGGGGGGTCTCTGCTGCCGCTCTCCTTGTCTTAAACCTTTCCATGTAGGCACATGGAAGGGCAGGGAGGAGTGCTCCCCCTGCCTTAAGGCTTTCCATGTAGGCACGTGGAAGGGCAAGGAGTTCCCAGAACAGAGCCATACCGCCAAATGTAATATTCTGCAAATGTAATTCTGCATGTATATTCTGCTTTAGAATAAAGATTATATTGACAAAAGTGGTCCTGACTGAACCTGCATATTTCATGGTCAGTGGAGTGAGACTCAGACAGACTCAGTCATGTGATGAATCATTCCTGGTACAGTAATGAATTCATTTTGCATCATGTTACTTTTTGCGAAGTAGAGCTAGGCGCTTGATTACCATCAAATTCGGCCGTTTTTCCACACTGGCAACCTTGATCGCTGGCGACAGATACCATGCGATACCGACGTCATTATACTATTGGCTCACAAGCCTTGTTTAAAACGGGACACAAACATCACATTAATTAATTAATACATTAATTATGTCTACATTAATTTTGGACCCAGTGACATTTTTTAAATGATTAATTCACAATCATTTCTTTTTTTTTTGTGGAAAAGCCACAATGTATGTATGATAGATCAGCCTACCAGCCTACCCAGTGGACTGTACTAACTGGTAGGCTGATCTAGCTATTATACATCTGGGTGAACACTCCCACTTGTGATGTCACTAGAGGGTAGATTTTACATGGCTTGTAACGGCTAATCAACACCGCCTGGTGGTGAAAAAGGGGACTTTTATTTTGTTGGCCCAATGTAGTTAATCTTGTGGACACTTTTTTTTTTTTCCAGTTCACTTCCCGCTCCGGCTCTGCAGCTTCCTGATGAGGACTAATTGTGCGTTCACACTGAAAGCGCACAAAGAGGAATCCACCTTGTCCACTCCACCTAAGTCCCTTATGTCGCTTTTGTCCCCCTTCAGAATGTTCGTTCTTGCTTCTAAATTTAAAGGGCCAGCGCGCTAAACACCACCACACAACTACTGCTGTAGCACAGCCCATTTACCGACACCATTGATCACGGAAAGTTACTTGATAAAGTCATTAAAAACAGAATTACTCCCCAATTATACCATGGTCTGGGTGAATACTCGATTCTGATTGGTTGGAGGGTGTAGGTTAAAAAGTGTTAACGTACATCTAGGAAAGATGTTGACGCTATGAAGACGCTATGGCCACGTTGCTTGGCAACGCCTGCATACGGGAGATATTCAATAGTCCACTCGACTTGTAATTTTTTTAAACTCTAAAACACATTAAAATATTATTAATTGCGGAGGCGTGAACCGTCCTCCGGTTTACGTTGGACGGTTCACGCCTCCACATCGTCCATTCATTTCTGTTAATGGACACCTCGAAGGGCATTATCCCTTACTTACTCCCAAATTTCCAGCGACATCATGGATTACGCGGGTTGTTCTCTGGGACAGATCTGACCGAGGGACGACAGCAGAACGAAACATCCCCATTGGCTATCGGATGGATTTTCCACCTTTCCCTCCTAGACGCCTCATAGCTAATTTACATAAAGTTGGAGAATTTTGAACTTTTTTAATATTCCTAAATCGCCTATTCCACCCGCCTCCGCCAATTCCTCTGTACCCTCTTTCTCCGTCTGGCTCCCAATACAAAGTGAATGACTTCCGGGATCATTTTCCTCTTTGTCCACTTTTGGTGTGAATGCACAGTTTGTGTAGTAAACTCCATGCAGATAGACATTGCCGTGGTTACGGTGTGACGCTGTGTCCCAATTCAGGGGTTGCATGCTTCGAAGTAAGTGGCCTTTGAAGGCGACTCCTGAGGGACCTTCGAAGGCCGCATCAACCGTTGTTAAATGAGACAGTCTAGCCTTCGAAGCTTTTCCTGGTTGCGCACCAGCTGCGATGATAATAATGAAGTATAACATATAATAGTGATAATCATAAACGTAGCTCTGTATTCAATCCAATCGTTTAACTAGAGTTCGCAGTTTTACAGTGGAAATAAAGCAGGGATAATACAAGTAATACAATATAAGTAATTAGTAAAAGTATAAGTAGTAGTAATAAGTAAAAGTAATGAAATATAAACCCAATACTTATTACATTTAAATATAAATTAATCGCCGCTTGGTGTCGCCACTGTTATTTTCCCAGCGGCACGCAAAAGGATCTTGGGATATGCGAGGCCGTGAAGGATAGTTGCGGTGCGTCCTCCAAAAGAGGGAAAGAAGTACGCATTTGAAGTACGCATTTGAAGGAGCCTTCGAATTGGGACAGCCTTCGCGCGGCGTTGTGATGTAATCGGCCTTCGAAGGATGCAGACCCTGAATTGGGACACAGCTCATGTTCATAACATGGGACTGTTTAAATTCTACTGAAACACACGAAGACAGCACAGATTTAATGTAGTCATGCTGTCAGTCAGTGTAAGTAATGCAGTCATTGACCTTTCATTACAAGTAATGATCAGACTCCAGATCAGCAATCCTACTCTGACCTGCTGGATACATAAACCCCCTGGATTTAGGGTTTCAAACCTTCCTTCAGTTTCCATGCGTTACCAGTCGTGTCGGCTCTCAAACCCATGAGCAATGTCTGTAAAGTGCGGTCCACCATTGTTGTTATTGTGCTTGTTATTCGGGCATAAAAAGAATTTGGAAAACGGAAGAAAAGGCAAAGGTACAAGACTGTGTACATTATTTTGTTGACCGAGTGAGGAACTACTCATCCCAAATCAAACATAATATGGTCACGACTACCATAACGAACGATTGGCTTGGTTAAAGGCTTTATAAGGATTCTACGAAAAGTGGACGAGATAAATGCATGGGAAATTTACTCCCGGTGTCGTGCCAAAAAGTGATTGTCTGCCAGAAATTGATTGAAGGCCAAATACAGTTACTCAAAGGTGATTTCTGCCTAAATATGACTTGATCTCATTCATAAGCTTCATAATATAAACACTGGAGCTCACAGGACAGCTTGGAATTATTTTAAAGGACCATTAACACAAAATAGGCATTTTCACCTGCCAAAAATTGATTGAAGAACAAATGTTAAACTTTCGAAGACACATGCCTTTGCTATAATTACATTATAATACCGTTGTGTGTATCTGCATATTATGGCCGTTTAATCCTCCAGAGAAAAGCAGACGTTGTTGCGCTACCGCTCAACGGGCTGCTTTGCGCGCTCCCGCGGCCACAAATCAGATTCTGGCAGACAATCACTTTTTATTTTGGCACGACACCGGCACTGGAGCTGTTAAAAAGGGGGCGGTCACTGTTACGCTCTATTTGCCCCGCCCCCCGGCCCGCCTCTGTTCCGCTACTGCGACAGCCATATGTTGTTTAACTTTCTACTGACTAATGAACTTATTGTAAGTCACTTTGGACAAAAGCGTCTGCTAAATGCCCTCAATGTAAATGTAAAATGTCCATGTTAATGTTCATGTAAATGTAACCGCCATCTCTGCTTATTTATGATGGCAACCAAGTTTACGCAGTTGACGAACAGTTAACACACTGACTAGAAATATGTTCAAATGACATGTTATTTTATTCTTCCAATAAACACATTATGCGTCCGGTTTCATCAAAGGATGAACATAACTTCTCGTCTGCGGAGGACTCCGAACAGCGCATGCGTACCAACGGTACCCACTCCTCCACATCAACAACCCGCCGGGGAAATGGCGCTTCGCTATAAAAGTGACTTCAAAGTTTCTCCAACCTCACCTCCTCCGCCCTCCGAGCAGCAGCAGCCAGAGGAAGGACAGCAGGCCCAGCAGCACCACCAGCACGTACACCATGACGACGACTCTCTCTGGGACGTCCGACACACAAACCTAAGCAATGCCCCGCCCCCTTCCGTATGGAGACAGGAGGAAGCCCCGCCTCCAAGTTGACAGATAGGAGGAAGTTCCGTCTCCAAGTTGACAGATAGGAGGAAGTCCTGCCTCGACACACAAAGGAAGTCCTGCCTCCAAGTTGACAAAGATAGGAGGAAGTCCTGCCTCCAAGTTGACACAGATAGGAGGAAGTCCTGCCTCCAAGTTGACACAGATAGGAGGAAGTCCCGCCTCCAAGTTGACACAGATAGGAGGAAGTCCCGCCTCCAAGTTGACAGATAGGAGGAAGTCCCGCCTCCAAGTTGACACAGATAGGAGGAAGTCCCCCCTCCAAGTTGACACAGATAGGAGAAAGTCCCGCCTCCAAGTTGACACAGATAGGAGGAAGTCCTGCCTCGACACACAAAGGAAGTCCCGCCTCCAAGTGGACACAGATAGGAGGAAGTCCTGCCTCCAAGTTGACACAGATAGGAAGAAGTCCCGCCTCCAAGTTGCCACAGATAGGAGGAAGTCCCGCCTCCAAGTTGACACAGATAGGAGAAAGTCCCGCCTCCAAGTTGCCACAGATAGGAGGAAGTCCCGCCTCCAAGTTGCCACAGATAGGAGAAAGTCCCGCCTACAAGTTGCCACAGATAGGAGGAAGTCCCGCCTCCAAGTTGCCACAGATAGGAGGAAGTCCTGCCTCCAAGTTGACTATGGCCATAAGAGGAAGTCAGCACACATTATGCTGAACTGGCCTTATTTGGAATGCAAAGTCTTGTTCTCATTTTCCATTCACTTAATGTGCAAATAGGATTGGGTTAGTCAATGAATTCGAGAGTGACACCAAACATTATCCAACCAAACCCTCATCTCTCAGGCAGATAGTTTATCTCTTATAGGCAGACGTGTGATGGAGAAGGGTCCGTGTGCAGACAGGTAGGCGTGTCTGAGTAAGACACCTGCCTGCTGCCATTAAAATCTACATTTTATGGTAGCGTCGAAGGAGGCATGCTACACAAAAAGCACACAAACACTACCATCTCAATCAGGAGGTTACAGACATTATGAAGAAACTAGAGTAAAATATGTATGACTTTATTCTTTGACACACACACACACACACACACACACACACACACACACACACACACACACACACACACACACACACACACACACACACACACACACACACACACACACACACACACGAGAATACATTACACAAACATGGCACACGACTATCGTTTCCAAAATGGGCCCAACCCAGAGAGCTTTGGAGAAGCGCGTGGGCTCACCAGGCACAGCGAGGCGTCTGGTTCTTCTGGTTCGAAGGGCCGACAGACACTGAGAGGTTATCACTTCCTGTCCACCAGGGCTTCAGGACACCAACACTTACATCAAGCACGCCGTTACGATTCATTCAAAAACCTGCACACTTGGGAGGTTTGGGATTTAATTTGGTCAAGGAGGCGGGGGGGTTATCTCATGCATGGGTGGTTGTGGGCAGGAGTTCACAGACTCACTCACCACTGGGAGACACTCCAAGAATCAGCAAATAACATGTCATTCATTCAACAGTGAGGACTTGATTTCCAGTATATACTGCATGTTCAATGCGACGCGTCTCCCACACCACAACCATGTCTGAAATCCACTCAGCGAAGGCCCAGCAGCCGGCGCCGCCCGTCCCACTGGGACCCGACCTCATGTCTCGGCCCAACAAACGTTATGGAATCATGTGAAGTAACATCTCAGCATGCACACTTCTCCAAAAAGGTTTGGTCCTAATAAAAAAGCACCAAGACCATCATGCAGTTTGGTGTGTAACAGAGTATTGCTCCTATTGGGCGGGGGGGGGGGGGGGTCTGGTCCTTGCAGAGATCCACACTAGTTCTGGTCCAGGCTTGGAGTCCCACACGCGGTCGCCAGTGTTCGCGGTCAGGCTCGTCCGTGGCTCCCTGGCCGCGTCACCAGTAGAAAGAACGAGACAGGAAATTGGCAGCCGCGCCCAACCAGGTGGCGCCGCCCTGGCCGTCGCCAGCGCGGGACACCGCCTTGTCTGGCTCCTGGGACGGACTCTCGTCCTCGGGGAGATAGTCCGGCAGGTCTGTGTTGTGCTCCACCTGTAGAGAGCCCTCCGCCGTGAAGGGGATCAAAATCTGAGGAAATACAAAAGGGCGCCGTGGATGAGGAAACGAGCGGGACTTCGGTCGTTTGGGTGAACAGAAAGTCAAACCTACAGGACTGTTTCACTCTCACTCAGGAGGACACACACACACACACACACACACACACACACACACACACACACACACACACACACACACACACACACACACACACACACACACACACACACACACACCCCTAATCATTTCAGGAGCAGTCGGAGACAACAGTTGAGAAGCAGAACGAACCTCTTGTCCATCCTCTCCTTTCACCACCTGCTGGGCCGTCAGAACCTCAGTGGAGGCAATGGCCGACGCAAGCGCCTGGAGGACAAACAGCACAAAACATTAGAGATGTTAGAGATTACAGAGGTATAATACAGAAGCCCTAGGCTAGGCTAGCCAGCCCTAGACTGGCCGACAAACTAGCTAGTGCACCGCTAGCCAGCTGGGCTAGCTAACACTGCGCTAGCAAATGCTAGGCTAGCCAATGAACTACCTGAACAACCTGTTAAGCTGCTGGTCTGGATGACCTGGATGTTGTTCCTTGTATATTGCTTTTGTTTTCGGTATCATTTTGTGAACTTGGCTGCAAGCTGGGACGATGCACTAGCTGACAACGCTAGGCTAGCCAATGAGGCGCTGATTAGTAATAAGGACAGGCAGCAGGAGGAGGAGGAGGAGGAGGCGATCTGCCGGGACGAGTCTCACCTGGGCCTTGAGGTCGGAGCGGATTCGAACGATGCACCTCTTGACGGCCATCTGGAAGGTGAAGCTGATCACGCCGCGGATCTTCAGCAGCGCCTCTTCACACAGAGTCCTGCGACTCTGTTGACCCACGAGGAGAGGGAGAGAGACTCCTATGAAGACAAACACTTCCACTTGCTTTGTGTCCTCGCTCTGTAGGGCTGGGACCAAATGATCACCATACTTGGGCGCCGATTTTTAGGTATTGCGATTCTACAAGTATTTCAATATTATGACTTATTGCGATTTTTGTTTACCTTTTTGGTAGGGGAAAAAGTTGAATCATACGCATCTATATCATGAGGCATATTGGAGAAATCTTTTTTTAATAAAAAAAACCCAAAACAAAATCAATTCAGGAATTAAAAAAAATAAATACTCAAATCAATTTTTTCCCCCCTTCCCTGATGCTTTGTGGACATGCAACATTTGAATGGTTCGATGCATCTATTAAACCCAGTTGGCCACTTACAGAGTCATCCAGCCCGTCGATATGCAGGACCACCGTCTTGGCTCGCTTGTTGGTAGAGCCCAGAAAGAACTGGGCCTTCCTCCGGCCAGACGGCGCTCCGCCAGCCCGGTCACACTCCGGGCCGCTGGACGCCTGGAGCAGCTCGTACACCTCCGAGGCCAGGAGCTTCGTCTCGCCTGGAGTGGTGGTTCTTGGGAACCAATGCAACATACGGGATTAGTGCTCATGTTGTGTTTGTGTTCAGACTTCAGAAACCTAGCCCACAGGTGGCAGTGTCCACCCCGATATAGGATGGGTAGAGCAGCCTACCCAGTTGGTACAGTCCACTAGGTAGGCGGATCTATCCATCAGACATCTGGATGCTCCCATGTGTGACCAGAGATTTGGAAGTGGCTTGTAGTTCTCTAACCCTTACTTCTGTATGACATTCTGGAGGCTGAGCATCATGCCCAGCTCCCCCTCCATCTTCTCTCGGTTGGCTCGACATTCTGCCAGGTACCGCAGCGCCTGGTGGGGACAACGATGGAGCAAGCAAAAGATGCTGAAAGTTGCAGCCAATCACAACAACAGAGGCTGAAAATTGCAGCCAATCACAACAACAGAGTGACGGCAGCCAATTCAATCAGAAAATTGAGGAACATAAATTGAATTCTGAAATCCTGATGAAAAACCGGTTGCTCCACTGCGGCCTGAGCTTACTGTATTTAGCTTCATGCTTCGGACAAATGAGTTCTGATCTGCTTGTGGTAGGGCCGGGCCGGATGCCGATATTACATCAATATCAGACTCCATAGAGACGTGTGTTCATTCATGATCATACGGAGAGCAGGGGGTACTTGTGGGGCTAACGTTTTCTCACCAGCAGGGCAGAGTACACGACTTGCGGGTTGGTATGGTCCAAGAACAGGATGACTCCGGGCAAGCAGCCTTGGTCCTGGACGATGGCTCTCCGGTTCATTGGGTCGGCGGCCAGGTCCCGCAGCTGGTTCACCACCAGCAAGGCCTCGGGCTCCCCACTCATGGCTCACTGCTGCCTCCAAATATCAATCCACCTGGATACCACACACACACACACACACACACACACACACACACACACACACACACACACACACACACACACACACACACACACACACACACACACACACACACACACACACACACACACAGTTTATTGATCGAAAACAATGTAGTGGTAATTTGTAATGTATTCTGTGTTTTGCAATATATCCCCAGTATAGGATTCAGTCTGGCCCAATGGACCGTCACACTCAGAACCGATCTCAGAAATGGCTCTCGGGCCTTTTAACAGATTAAATCACCTTGGGCCATATCTATATATATATATATATATATATATATATATGTCTCTATCTCTAGATATATAGATATGTATAGATCTAGATATGTACATCTACATCATGACACCAGGTTGTTGTTGGCTCTGCTTCCTGGTCAATACAACAGAAAGGTCACCTGTTAAAATGCGCGTCTATGATTGGACATTTGGTCGTCAGCTGACCCAGAGCCTTTGAGAGAGAGAGTTGCGTCATTGGAGGGTCAAAACGCTCCAAGCGGGACATTTGAATGAGTGGAAATTGCGAATCACTTTGCTTTGATAGTAAACGATATGCAAATTGAGTATTGCAAACCGACCTGCTGGATGTCTGGAGTATTTAATGTGTGTGTGATTATGGTAATAACTAGCTCAGATTAGGAGAGTAGTGAAGGTTTCATGCCTAGCTTAACGGCTAATCAACGTTGTGCTGCTTCAGCTCCTAGTAGTCAGTCACGTCCTCATGTCATCTTTTACATGTTTTCACATCCTCATGTCATCTTTTACATGTTTTCACGTCCTCATGTCATCTTTAACATGTTTTCACGTCCTCATGTCATCTTTAACATGTTTTGATGTCCTCATGTCATCTTTTACATGTTTTCACGTCCTCATGTCATCTTTTACATGTTTTCACGTCCTCATGTCATCTTTTACATGTTTTCACATCCTCATGTCATCTTTTACATGTTTTCACGTCCTCATGTCATCTTTAACATGTTTTGATGTCCTCATGTCATCTTTTACATGTTTTCACATCCTCATGTCATCTTTTACATGTTTTCACGTCCTCATGTCATCTTTTACATGTTTTCACGTCCTCATGTCATCTTTATCATGTTTTGATGTCCTCATGTCATCTTTACATGTTTTGACGTCCTCATGTCATCTTTTACATGTTTTCACGTCATCTTTTACATGTTTTCACGTCCTCATGTCATCTTTTACATGTTTTCACGTCCTCATGTCATCTTTAACATGTTTTCACGTCCTCATGTCATCTTTAACATGTTTTGATGTCCTCATGTCATCTTTTACATGTTTTGACATCCTCATGTCATCTTTAACATGTTTTCACGTCCTCATGTCATCTTTAACATGTTTTGATGTCCTCATGTCATCTTTACATGTTTTCACGTCCCCATGTCATCTTTTACATGTTTTGACGTCCTCATGTCATCTTTTACATGTTTTCACGTCCTGATGTCATCTTTTACATGTTTTCACGTCCTCATGTCATCTTTTACATGTTTTGATGTCCTCATGTCATCTTTTACATGTTTTGATGTCCTCATGTCATCTTTTACATGTTTTCACGTCCTCATGTCATCTTTTACATGTTTTGATGTCCTCATGTCATCTTTTACATGTTTTCACGTCATGTCATCTTTTACATGTTTTGATGTCCTCATGTCATCTTTTACATGTTTTCACGTCCTCATGTCATCTTTTACATGTTTTCACGTCCTCATGTCATCTTTTACATGTTTTGATGTCCTCATGTCATCTTTTACATGTTTTCACGTCCTCATGTCATCTTTTACATGTTTTCACGTCCTCATGTCATCTTTTACATGTTTTCACGTCCTCATGTCATCTTTTACATGTTTTCACGTCCTCATGTCATCTTTTACATGTTAAATAGACATTTATTTGGCAAACAAAGTGACAGAATGGTCTCTCCCCTATTAATATACAATGAAAGTAACCAAGACAACGCTCCCCTTACAGCTTCACATATACTAGCATAACCATAACCATATTCATAACTATATCAAGCAGAAATCAAGCATCATAAACAATCACATGTGCTATGTCCTCTCTGTATGTACATGCATGTACTTAAAGACTAATGCAATACAGACCTACTCTATTCTAATACAACATGGCCCTGTGAGGAGTATTGAAATTAGAGAATTGAGATTAATACATTGCTCCAAAGTTGATTAAAAATACACTCAAATTCATAGTCATTTTAGGGAGTCTTGAAAGACGCATACATATTATATCCATTAACACTGGCCAATGATTTACCAGAATAAACAGCTGTTTCCTACCGGACTGCCATCCAGGACAGGCATGGACATTTATTACACTTATTCCTAATAACGGACTTCTTGACCCTGTGACTGAAGCTTCAGTCAGAAACATCAGCATTGTGTCTTGCTAACAGAAAGCTATGTGAGGACATTGTGTCTTGCTAACAGAAAGCTATGTGAGGACATTGTGTCTTGCTAACAGAAAGCTATGTGAGGACATTGTGTCTTGCTAACAGAAAGCTATGTGAGGACATTGTGTCTTGCTAACAGAAAGCTATGTGAGGACATTGTGTCTTGCTAACAGAAAGCTATGTGAGGACATTGTGTCTTGCTAACAGAAAGCTATGTGAGGACATTGTGTCTTGCTAACAGAAAGCTATGTGAGGACATTGTGTCTTGCTAACAGAAAGCTATGTGAGGACATTGTGTCTTGCTAACAGAAAGCTATGTGAGGACATTGTGTCTTGCTAACAGAAAGCTATGTGAGGACATTGTGTCTTCACAGCACTCCGTGTCGTCCCTCTGGATCATCTCCATCAATGCAATGTTCAATACCATTTCATTTCAATACATGTAATGAATGGATATACATGTCCAGTCAATGTAAAGCGTTCCCTCATATGGTGCAACATGACACACAGACATTACATTATATAAACCGTATTAAACCATTTTGATGTGCTCCGTTACCTGGCCAGCGTTATTTGGTTCTGTACGTTAGCTAGTTACATCTACTCACTTTATAAATGAGCAAAGATGCTGTAAAAGATATGCCAACTCCATTAAAATGTGATAATAAGTGCACATCAAAAGTGCTGCTGATTGTAACGTCTTACCTTCAGAAAGTGCAGTGGAAACACTGCTCCTAGCTTCTGGACCTTTTGAGTGTCTCCATGATCCGCCATCGCTGTAGAATGTGGCTGATAGTGAACGGAGATGACGTCATGACGTAACTCTCCCTCTCTACGGCTCTGGGCTGACCGACGGAGGATGTTGGTCGAAATGTCGTTATGTTTGGCTCGTATTCATTACGCTTTTGTACGTTCGTATCACCAGCACTCAAATGTTATAACGTGTTTTAAGAGAAATGAATATGTGGCTCTGATAAAGCTCCTCTACTTTAGCAGGGGCGTTTCTAGCCTGGCCTGCGGGGGGCCGGGGGGGGGGGTTCCTGCCCCGGAAATTTATTTTTGATAAACAAGCGTTATTTTTATGCACTCCGCCACCTTATTTATATTCAAAGTATATGACTTAATCATTGAAAGATGTAAATGTGTACACTTACACTCACACACTATCTCTCTCAAAACATACTCGCGTTTTTATTATTAATATTATTTCCGAGGGCTTTAAAGCATGATCAGTATAGAGAGGTGCAGGAATGAGTCCTAAAACCCGAAAAATCCGATAGCATTTTGGAACTTCCGGTTCCCTCGTCTCGAAAGTCAATGGGTTTTTTGAATGGGTTTTTGGTTAGATGGCTGAAATAAGGTCTGTGGTTAATACAAACTTAAGACATTGCCACGTTTTGGTCCATGTCATAAGATACGTCGGTAAATACCCCACTCGTGAATTTTGAAGCTTTTACGTCTTAAAAAACTTCTGGCGATTGCATTTACGCTTCAAAAATCATAAAAGTAGTGTTCATTGGTGAAGATTATCTCGCTTAACAAAACGTGTGAGTATCATAAACTTGTGTTTGCCACAAAGCCCATTTTCTGCAATAATCCCAAATCCAATGGAAAACCCCATTGGCTTGTTGTCAAGGGATCCCAGGGTGACACTCACTTCCGGGTTGGCCTACAAAAGTAGGCTTAGGGTCATCCCTGCACCACTCTATGATGAACAGATCCAGGGCTGCTCATCAGGTCCAGGGCTGCTCATCAGGTCCAGGGCTGCTCATCAGGTCCAGGGCTGCAGCCTCAGACGTCCAGGCCCAACAACGCTGCTGTCCTTCAGCATATGTGTAGCATATACCTTCGCATTGTATTGAAAAGGATTTAATTATTTTGTAGTAAAAGTATTGTGACGCAAAAGAGTGTCAATTTATTTTATTATTGAAAATGTAATAACTGGCAAATATAGCAAAATATCAATATTTGGCAAGGTTTTCACAAAATAGTTTGTCATGGAAGTTCCTTCACACAGGTGACTTGCATCAAAAAGTCTTGGCATTTTCAGAAAATACAAATTTCACTTTACTATGAAAAGCACCTGTGTCCTTCTAGAACTTTTGTTTATCAGACATGTTTAAAGAAACAAAAATCAAAACCAACATGAAAGATGTCAAAAAGCACAAAGGTACACATGTAAATGATTTACTAAGACAAAAACATGTTTGGTCACTTAAGAATTTAGTGCATAGTTTAACTTCTGCCCACCCTCCAACTGCCTTTAAAACAAAATGAAAGCAAAACTTTTAGGACAAAAATTAAAAGTCTGTTTGTGGCTTGGCTTGTTGAAAATGGGCATAAAGTTTGTATTTAATATCTATAGTAATGGTTGGTGCATTTGGTTTTCCTGTTTGAAGACAGGAAAATCTGCAACAATAGTTTAATGGTACTTTCCACTTGGCAACATAATCATGCTTGCAAAAACAGACTGACCTCCATGTTAATACCCATGTACATTTAGTACATAGTACAAGTCTCCTTCAACGGGACAGTACCGGTGATAGCAGCCAGTACAGCAAACTGTGTTCCACAACTCCACACCTAAGCTTTAAGTCCATGACATCTTGATGAAAAAACAAAAGTCTCACTTTAACAAAATTACTTACTTCTATGATGTGGTGGGTTTAATACAAACATTTAGAAGCTAAAAATGTAACACTCTTATGTGACAGATATACTTTAGATTTAAAACAGAGCTAAGAGTTTTTCACATGACTTTTGTAAATCACCATTATTTGGTAAATATTCGTATTTGTCATCCCCCCCTAAACATTATAGATGTGCCCCCCCAAAAAGTAAAACATAAACACAAATAAAAACAAGAATAGAAATCTAAACTCAACAGTCATGTCCGTTTTCACAGTGGAACGATCAACGAAAAACCCTTAAAAAAAACCCCAACACAATCTAAAAGGAAATCAGCTCTACCTAATGGCTGTGTCGTCTACCGTAGCAACAGAGCCCACATTTGAAGTGAGTGGTAATTCATTTCTGTCTGAATGTGTGCCGTTTTGTCCCAAAACCAATGCCAAGTTAAATTAGCAAAAAATGAAACGCCACCCGCTCGTGGCTTCGTGCCAAACGTGGACCACGGGGCTCCGGTCTATCTTCATGTTCAACGTTTCTTCTTCATCATTGGCTACATATGTTGGGTTTTCAATATGAAGTTATAGTGCTACAAAGAATAAAGTCTTGAGCGATTTTCCCGTCATTTCTGAACTCTTGAGGATAATGTTGAAATCATTCTCAGTTACTCAAAATTACCCCATAACATGTTGATACCAGAGCTAAAATCACACAATAAATAATATGTCAGCAGAAACATCACAAGATAGTAATACATCTATGCATTGCTGTGGTATGTAGTAATGTATTACTTTAACTATTAATACATTGTTGTAGTACTTTGGTAAGGTAGTAATAAATCTACGTACTACTATACTCAGGGAATGTGTCCCAATGTAATAAATAAGATTAAATTAAAGAACAAAGTAGTCATTGGTTAGTTGGCTTTGAAAGGGAAGCAGGATAAAAGCAGATGGAGAGACAGAGAGAGAATAAGAAGAGATTAAGAAGAAAGAGAATGAAAGTGTAAGACGAGGACAGAGAGAAAGAGAACAGAGAGAGATTTCCACAGGCTTTTCTTTCCTGAGGTAAAAGCTTGGCGAGTGGTCTAGGAAAGTTCCTAGGTCTTGGTTCCTGGGTCTCTAAGAAGTGGTAGGTCTCTAGGAGGTGGTCTAGGGAGGTGGTAGGTCTCTAGGAGCTGGTCTAGGGAGGTTGGTAGGCCTCTATGAGGTGGTAGGTCTCTAGGAGGTGGTCTAGGGAGGTTGGTAGGCCTCTATGAGGTGCTAGGTCTCTAGGAGGTGGTCTAGGGAGGTTGGTAAGCCTCTAGGAGGTAGTCTAGGGAGGTTCCTAGTAGGTGGTAGGTCTCTAGGAGGTGGTCTAGGGAGGTTCCTCAGAGGCGGTCTAGGGAGGTGTTAGCTCTCTAGGAGGTGGTCTAGGGAGGTTCCTCGGAGGTGGTAGGTCTCTAGGAGGTGGTCTAGGGAGGTTCCTCAGAGGTTTCTAGGAGGTGGTCTCGGGGCGCTGGCTTCGGGCCATCCAGCGGTCCAGGTTGGTCTGCAGGTGGGCCAGCATGCGATGGGACAGACTGGTGCAGGAGAAGCGACGCCACTCCCTGAACAGAGGCTCCACCACGTGGCGGATGAAACCTGACAGAGGACACTGATGTTCAGAGAGAGGTGCGTAGAGGAGGTGTACTTGTGCGTAGAGGAGGTGTACTTGTGTGTAGAGGAGGTGTACTTGTGCGTAGGGGAGGTGTACTTGTGTGTAGAGGAGGTGTACTTGTGTGTAGAGGTGTACTTGTGCGTAGAGGAGCTGTACTTGTGCATAGAGGTGTACTTGTGTGTAGAGGTGTACTTGTGCGTAGAGGTGTACTTGTGCGTAGAGGTGTACTTGTGCGTAGAGGTGTACTTGTGCGTAGAGGTGTACTTGTGCGTAGAGGTGTACTTGTGTGTAGAGGTGTACTTGTGTGTAGAGGAGGTGTACTTGTGTGTAGGAGGTGTACTTGTGTGTAGAGGTGTACTTGTGTGTAGAGGAGGTGTACTTGTGCATAGAGGAGGTGTACTTGTGCGTAGAGGAGGTGTACTTGTGCGTAGAGGAGGTGTACTTGTGCGTAGGAGCTGTACTTGTGCGTAGAGGAGGTGTGCGAACAGCCCGAGTTTGTTTCTCAAGTGTGTAACCAGTTTGTGTGTATGTGTATGTAGGCGGTGTATTTATGTGTATATAGAATGTGTGTGTTTAGGAGGTGTGTGCGTGCGTGTATCTGTGTGTGTGTACCAGCCTGAATGTGTGTGCTTAGGAGGTGTATGCGTGTATCTGTGCGTGTGTGTGTCTGTGTGTGTGTACCAGCCTGAATGCGTGTGCTTAGGAGGTGTGTGCGTGTACCTGTGCGTGTGTGTGTCTGTGTACCAGCCTGAATGCGTGTGCTTAGGAGGTGTATGCGTGTATCTGTGCGTGTGTGTGTCTGTGTGTGTGTACCAGCCTGAATGCGTGTGCTTAGGAGGTGTATGCGTGTATCTGTGCGTGTGTGTGTCTGTGTGTGTGTACCAGCCTGAATGCGTGTGCTTAGGAGGTGTGTGCGTGTATCTGTGCGTTTGTGTGTCTGTGTGTGTGTACCAGCCTGAATGTGTGTGCTTAGGTGGTGTGTGCGTGTATCTGTGCGTGTGTGTCTGTGTGTGCGTACCAGCCTGAATGTGAGCTGTACTGTCGGAGAGTCGATCACAGAGGGGGCTGACCGCCATCCCGTGTTTCTTCTCCACATCGCCTAGGCAAACATTCACAGATACGGCCTTAGACACACACTTCTACAAAACATACACAACACACACACACACACACCTACTACAAAACATACACACACACTAATAACGTATACAACACATCCATTACAAACGCTAATACAAAACACACACACCCAGCTCACACGAATAACAACAGAACAAATAAAAAGTCCTCTCCACACACACACGTCCCATTTAACATACACAAATAGATGTCCTCCACACACACCCATACCTTGGTGGAAGAACTCTGTGGTGACTCTGGAGCTCCACTGAGAGCTGAGCCTCCAGACTCGACACGGGTTACAGATGTCTGCACACTTCATGGTCATCTGACACACACACACACACACACACACACACACACACACACACACACACACACACACACACACACACACACACACACACACACACACACACACACACACACACACATTGTTTTCTCACAGTATGTGATGTGGGTGGCCATGTTGACATTGAGGCTGAACCGGGGTTGAGAAATCGTCCGAGTTTATGACTTGTAACTCTGAGATGACGCTCCGTTTTATTAGATTTTTCCGAGTAGAAAGTCTGACCTCCGAGTTAGAACTGAACGCAGCATTACCTGCAGGACCAGGTGACGGTGGCTGGGCTCAGCCATGCTCAGGTCTCCCCGGTCCAGGTGCTCCCTGAAGCGGGCCAGGTAGCGGTTCTGCTGGCTGATGTCCGTGGCCAGGATCAGAGAGCCCAGTCGCTCTTCCAAGTTGAGCCTGCATCCACAAGGGCATCAGAACTACAATTCCACCCTGTAGGACTACAAACACCATCTAGCAGAACTACAAAACCAGCCCATCAGAACCACAATATCCATCTAGCTGAACTACAAAACCAACCCACCAGAACTACAATATCCATCTAGCTGAACTACAAAACCAACCCACCAGAACTACAATATCCATCTAGCTGAACTACAAAACCAACCCACCAGAACTACAATATCCATCTAGCTGAACTACAAAACCAAAACCAACCCACCAGAACTACAATATCCATCTAGCTGAACTACAAAACCAACCCACCAGAACTACAATATCCATCTAGCTGAACTACAAAACCAACCCACCAGAACTACAATATCCATCTAGCTGAAATACAAAACCAAAACGTAACCACTAGAACTACAATATCCATCTTGCAGGACAAATACATAAATTAAGAAGAAAAACATCAACAAAAATCTACCATAATTGGGGCTACAATAACAGTCTGGAGGAACTACAATACCCATATGGGCTAGGGTGAGGGTGGGACTGACCGGTCGATGGGGGGCAGGTGGTCCAGGAGTGCAGACTCCCTCAGCAGACTCACAGCACACCGCCAGTGGTGGCTCTCCAGAACAGAGGAGTTCTGCAACATGAAGCCCAAACACACGTCCTCATCACATTATTACTGCAGTGGTTCTCAACCACCGGGCTGTGGACCGGTATCCGGGCCGTGGACCATTGGCCACCAGGACGCAGAGATTTAGAAATTAAGACGTTTTTCTTTTAGTTTTTTTACTTCCATAAAATTCAAATATGTTATATTATCATCTTTACAGTCCAGCGTGAGTGTGTTTCCCACCTTGTACAGTGCAGCCAGGTGATGGCCAGTTCGGACCAGGAAACCCTGGTTCACCCCAGGGTGGTCCAGGTCGTGGGTGACAGCCGCAACCAAAGCCAGCAGCATATCACAGGAGCTCAGTGTTTCAGCCAGCTGCAGAACAACGACATACAATACAACGTATTACATTTGATATCAGCGTCACTCTTACAGCACTTGATCATACAGCTGATATGACGCTAAAAGGCCATTCAGGGTATCTGCAGGTTTCAGCAAGTCAAATTTAAGACTTTTTAAGACATTTTTAATACCACCTTGAATGAAATGTAAGACCTAATACACGTGATGGTGGGGGGGATCCGCTGTATTACAACCCAAGCATAGCAGACTAGCTAGCAAGCGCACTGATAACCGTTTATGCAGCTAGCAAGAAAGAAGCCTCTCTACATGTCCTTCCCGAAAAGTCCCGCCAGAAAAATAAATAAATAAATAGTCCTGCCCCGACAAATTTAAGACCTTGAGTTACAGTATTTAAGACCAGCATGTGACATTTTTAACGAATTTAAGACTTTTTAAGGCCTTAAATTTAGAAACATGAATTTAAGACTTTTTAAGGATGCGCGGACACCCTGCCATTGTAAGTTCCAGTAAATGGCATGACTACGCAATCTGAGACAAGTCTGAGCTCAGCAGAATTCATGATCCTTGTGTTTTCTGAGTGTGCGGTGGTCGGGTCCTGTGGACAGACCAAAATGGTCCTTTGGAGGTCCCATGACATCGTTTAACGACCCCCTGCACTAGAGTGCTCTGATCAAAAACTAACTGTAGAGTGCAAATGCTTTTCCTAAGCTGGATCTGGTCGAACGCATGTGTTGTCCCTCGTCTGTTTTTAATGGTTTCCTCAGTGGCTCCGTGTCCTGGGCCAGGGGCAGCTCACCTGGGGCTCCCTCAGGTAGCAGTACATGGCCTGAGTGACGTCGGCTGCGTGGAGATAGTTGTGGTACGGGTTGAGCTGGTGGTAGTCTGCCTGCACCATTACTGCAACACAACAACAGACAACATCAACAAGCTGTACGTGCCAGTTGAGAACTGAATTGAATAAACTTTACTTGGAATATTTAACAAATAAAAAATAAAAAATCCAATAAAAAATACATACAAAATTAAATAAATACAATTTAGTTATGGTTGGCTGAACAAGTTTACAGAGTCGGCTGTTCTAAATTAGCATACTGTTGTATTTGGCATGACAAGCTAGGCTACTAAATGGCTTGCAGTTAGACAATGACACAGTAAGCCATTCAGGCTATTCTGATAAGAGTGTGAGTGCAGAGTGAGAAGTGATCTGCTTCTACACCGGCCGCCTGGCTCTGTGGAGGCAGAGCGAGCCGCCCCCAGCAGGGTCCCAGCAGGGTCCCAGACAGGGTCCCAGACAGGGAGGGGAGGTGGTGTACCTAGGAAACGATGCAGTTTGATGGGGTCCAGCCGGAAGAGCCGGGTCAGCCCCAGCTGGAGGAAGAGGTGAAAGGTCAACGTCACCAGGCTGTTTCCTGTTGAAAAGTAACTCATTAGCATTGCATTAGCATAGAGTACTAACATGGGCAGTGCTATTACCAGAGGACTACAACCAGAAGGATTACGTAAAGACTTAAAGTATGACACAGTAATATATCACAGTCGAAGCCTCTAAAATAAATTAAGGAAAACTCTTAATCCACTCCCCGTTCATTTCAGAACAGCGTGTTTTGTAGGCTGATGCATTTACACAAAGCAACCAGCAGGTGGAGCCAACAGACAGATTAAGAACTAAATGGTGCCGCTTACCATTTGTAAATCTGTCAAACAGGAAGATGTCAAAGTCCCAGCTGTCCACCTTGTTAAGCATGCACTGAAAGACAGCAGCAGGTGTGAAGCATCAGCACTTGGCTATTCACCATCCTTTCTAAAACATGTTTAGCTCTTCCTGCACTGAAAGCAGACAAGACAACAACAAGTCACACACACACACACACCTTGACCTGGCCGGTGTACTCCTGGTCGACGAGGTGCAGAGGGCCTGGGGGTTGCTGGCGGAGGAGGTGGGGGTTCTTGAGGAACCTCTGGAAGCTGAGCCGTCTGCAGCGGCTCCTTTGGCCCCTGGCCCCTGGCCGTACGGGCCCCTGGAGACCTGGGCACACAACACCAACATATGAGGCTGGGGCTCTCAGGAAGCTAAACAATTTTTTTGTCATTTAGCAGATGCATTTCTCTAAAGCGAATTACAGTGAAT
Source organism: Merluccius polli (assembly GCA_030340625.1). NCBI lineage: Eukaryota > Metazoa > Chordata > Actinopteri > Gadiformes > Merlucciidae > Merluccius > Merluccius polli. The sequence continues at coordinate 86,266 of JAOPHQ010001182.1, forward strand.
ACAGACTCTAAGGAGCCGGTAGGGGTTAGAAATCCTGCTCTAGGACGCCTACACAGGTTGTGGACATTGGGATGTCCATATTTTCCTGTGAAACTCTGTTAGTCTTGCATATCCAGACCTATCTCCACACTGTGTTCTAGTCTCATATCCAGACCTATCTCCACACTGTGTTTTAGTCTCATATCCAGACCTATCTCCACACTGTGTTCTAGTCTCATATCCAGACCTATCTCCACACTGTGTTTTAGTCTCATATCCAGACCTATCTCCACACTGTGTTCTAGTCTCATATCCAGACCTATCTCCACACTGTGTTTTAGTCTCATATCCAGACCTATCTCCACACTGTGTTCTAGTCTCATATCCAGACCTATCTCCACACTGTGTTCTAGTCTCATATCCAGACCTATCTCCACACTGTGTTCTAGTCTCATATCCAGACCTATCTCCACACTGTGTTCTAGTCTCATATCCAGACCTATCTCCACACTGTGTTTTAGTCTCATATCCAGGCCTATCTCCACACTGTGTTCTAGTCTCATATCCAGACCTATCTCCACACTGTGTTTTAGTCTCATATCTAGACCTATCTCCACACTGTGTTCTAGTCTCATATCCAGACCTATCTCCACACTGTGTTCTAGTCTCATATCCAGACCTATCTCCACACTGTGTTCTAGTCTCATATCCAGACCTATCTCCACACTGTGTTTTAGTCTCATATCCAGACCTATCTCCACACTGTGTTTTAGTCTCATATCCAGACCTATCTCCACACTGTGTTCTAGTCTCATATCCAGACCTATCTCCACACTGTGTTCTAGTCTCATATCCAGACCTATCTCCACACTCTGTTTTAGTCTCATATCCAGACCTATCTCCACACTGTGTTTTAGTCTCATATCCAGACCTATCTCCACACTGTGTTTTAGTCTCATATCCAGACCTATCTCCACACTGTGTTTTAGTCTCATATCCAGACCTATCTCCACACTGTGTTTTAGTCTCATATCCAGACCTATCTCCACACTGTGTTTTAGTCTCATATCCAGACCTATCTCCACACTGTGTTCTAGTCTCATATCCAGACCTATCTCCACACTGTGTTTTAGTCTCATATCCAGACCTATCTCCACACTGTGTTCTAGTCTCATATCCAGACCTATCTCCACACTGTGTTCTAGTCTCATATCCAGACCTATCTCCACACTGTGTTTTAGTCTCATATCCAGACCTATCTCCACACTGTGTTCTAGTCTCATATCCAGACCTATCTCCACACTGTGTTTTAGTCTCATATCCAGACCTATCTCCACACTGTGTTCTAGTCTCATATCCAGACCTATCTCCACACTGTGTGGAGATAGGTCTGGATATGAGACTAAAACACTGTGTTCTAGTCTCATATCCAGACCTATCTCCACACTGTGTTCTAGTCTCATATCCAGACCTATCTCCACACTGTGTTCTAGTCTCATATCCAGACCTATCTCCACACTGTGTTCTAGTCTCATATCCAGACCTATCTCCACACTGTGTTCTAGTCTCATATCCAGACCTATCTCCACACTGTGTTTTAGTCTCATATCCAGACCTATCTCCACACTGTGTTTTAGTCTCATATCCAGACCTATCTCCACACTGTGTTCTAGTCTCATATCCAGACCTATCTCCACACTGTGTTCTAGTCTCATATCCAGACCCATCTCCACACTGTGTTCTAGTCTCATATCCAGACCTATCTCCACACTGTGTTCTAGTCTCATATCCAGACCTATCTCCACACTGTGTTCTAGTCTCATATCCAGACCTATCTCCACACTGTGTTCTAGTCTCATATCCAGACCTATCTCCACACTGTGTTCTAGTCTCATATCCAGACCTATCTCCACACTGTGTTCTAGTCTCTCATATCCAGACCTATCTCCACACTGTGTTTTAGTCTCTCATATCCAGACCTATCTCCACACTGTGTTCTAGTCTCATATCCAGACCTATCTCCACACTGTGTTTTAGTCTCTCATATCCAGACCTATCTCCACACTGTGTTTTAGTCTCTCATATCCAGACCTATCTCCACACTGTGTTCTAGTCTCATATCCAGACCTATCTCCACACTTGGTTGTAGCTCTGTGCCAGCTGGAGAAAGGTCTGACTGAACTCACTATCATTCTGGTATGTTTGTATTTTTTTAACCAATCACAAACGTCTTGGGCGGCGCTAAGGGCAGGATGCAGCGACGGTGTCCTTGCAAAATAGTGTCATGGGGGGAACTTGTTTTGGTGAACATTTGCACGTGGGGAGGCGAGCCCTGGCATTAAAATAGCTAAATCCCAGCAAAAGAAAACGCCACATAAAACAGTAAAGACGTATGTCGCCGATGTGATTTGCCATTTTCAGCGTGTAGGTTGCTAGCTTGGAGGTTGTTGGTTTTTCACGTAGCGATGGGGACTTTGAAAGCGGTTACTTGCAGATAGCGGAAGGGGAGAATCACCATAAAAAGTAGAAACAGCATTAAGCTAGATACCCGGTAACCGCATATTAATGCAAAATTCAACAGACAAAATACACAGGTGGAGGTTATAATTCATGTTTGAAGGCATTGGACTTGAAGTCAGAAGGGGGTATTTGTTAGTGGTAATAACAGCTGTGCTTGATAGCTGCTAGCTATCGCATTAACTTCTATGCTAGGCTGTTATTTAGGCTACATTTGTCCAGAGGTTGTGTTTTACATAGCCAAGTGGACCTTGTTAATATTATGTGAAATACATCTCAAGCATTTACCAAAGATGTCTCTCACCACTGGCCCTCCCATCCATTACCAAGCAGTAAAGAAAGGAAGACCCACATATTGCTGCTTCACATCTCTCTACTCACAGTGCAAACTCTGATAGTCGACCTGGACGTGGGAGTGAGGGGCCCGCTGCTCTGGCTCCGACGGCCCCGGGCCCCGTTGTCTCACATCTCCTGGAGGGGTGAGAGAGGGGATGGGTGAAACGCCGGTGTATCAGTGGTTGGATGCTGGTTTGTGTGGTCAAACAAGATAGGGCTTTTGGTAATGGGCTAGCCTATATAAAGTGCTTAACACAAGAAGGGACAGAACAAGATGCTGGTATGTGGTTCCTGTATGTGTGTAGGTGGAGCTCCACCTACCCAGCAGGTGGAGGTAGAGAACAGCCTGGTCAGCACTGGTGTAGGACACGCCTCCTCGTCTCTGAAACAAACAGCAGGTTGTTCTTACTAAACCAACGGTCTACAAACAACAAGGCTTCAGAAACACAACAGCTCTTACCAGTGCTCATAAAGGCAAGTGACCTGCAGGGTAAAACATGTGTGTTGTGTTATGATGTCCGTTTAGTCATTTTGCAGAGCAGACCCTTTAACCTAAAGCGACTCATTGTTTGGATACACTACACCAGGGGTGTCAAACTCATTTTAGTTCATGGGCCACATACAGCCCAATTTAATCTCAAGTGGGCCGGACCAGTAAAACCGTCGGCTAGAAATAACAACACCTCCACATCAAGAAGTACAAGTACATCCTGAGATGTCTTAAGAAAAATAAGTGCAATTCAAACCATATGAGTTAGTTTTCCCACATTCAATCATTCTACTGTCATGACATGTGCATTACAATTTACAGATCACAGTGGATCTACAAAGGCACAAAACATTACTTAGTCACATGTATTTTGGAACTGAACAACAATATTGTTATTTTACTTCTTTATGATTTGAACAACTTGTCGAGATCTAGAAATTATTTCAATTTGCCATACATTTCCAGTCCTGTGTAGTAATGCTGGTATCACCAACTAAAGTGGAAGCTACTGAGGAAGAGGTTGAGTTATCTGCTGCCTTACAAACCATTTAAAAATCAAAATGAATGATTTTCTGCAATTTTCACACTTTGCAAAGTCATCCAGTGAGCCTTTGGAGGGCCGGTTCTGGCCCGTGGGCCGTACGCTTCACACCCCTGCACTACTCTAACGAGCAGGTAGGGGTTAGGGCATCTTGCTCAAGATAGGTAGACTGTGATTAGACGAACGGGACACCACCATCTGAAGTGTGTCAGCCATATATCCATGGCTGCAGCCCTAGTTGTGGCACCTGGATACAGCCCACCGTTCCCCGGTGGCCAGCTAGAGGTACTGTCATGACACACACAATACTTACTGTAATGCAGTACTGCTTAATGTACTACGCTACTGCTGCGTAAATAAACAAGGTAATAAAAACAAAGACCATTTTAACAAACGACAGTTATCAAAAAAAACTACCAGTTAATTACCAGAACAACCAGTTTAATAACGGTCTTAACAGCCAGTTGAATAAAAAAGTTGAATGGATTTAATCAGATAACCAGTTACTAAGTTAAGATTAATAAGTTAAGAAGATAACTTGTTTAACTATGCAACAAGCGGTTTAATTAAACAACCAGTAAAATGACCAGTGGAATCAAACATGGGCCGGGTTAAATGGGTCAGGACATGAGTACAGCAGGACTGACCGAGCGGTGATGAGGCTATCATGGAAGACCGCTGGAGGCCGACCTACATCCCAGTGACTGGCTGCTCGCACGCGAGTCTTCTGCACTGTGTGTGTGTTTGTGTTTGCCTGTGTGTGTGCTTGGCCGTGTGTGTGTGGCCTCAGCAACCAAATAATCTATCTCCAGTCAGTACATACGTGTCTGAATGATGTCCCCAGAGTCCCCCCCCCACCCTCCACACACACACACACACACACACACACACACACACACACACACACACACACACACACACACACACACACACACACACACACACACACACACACACACACACACACACACACACACACACAGTGGAGTACATACAGAACATAGTAACCGCTCTCTCGCTCTTTTACTGCAGTGGCGGTCGGTGTTAGTGCTGCTCCATCCACTCCCAAGTTGTGTCCATTCAATTTGTGCTGACAGTGGTGGTATTACGGTGAAAACCTACTCACATTTCTAAGGATTTAGGAAGTTGTAGCGGTTTCATTTTTAATATGAGCTAGCGGACCAATCACGTTCAGCTAACACCAGAGACAATCAGCCCGGATCGGTTGATTGGTAGACGGACAGTTTGGCGTAGTCACTGGTTGGATAATACCGTTTGGTGTATCAGCAGTTTGAAGTGTTTACTATCTAATGCACCTCAAGCACGACTATTTCCTGTACGTCTCTCGTAAATGGGCTGCCACATGTTCTAAGACCTAATGGATGGATTCTAGCATTTCACATGAAAACCAGGTTAACATCAGTTATCATATAACTAACTAACTCATATAAGCATATCTAGCTTCCAGAGAGCATCTTCTGACCAAACTCTGCCAGAGCCTCTCTATACATTCAAACACCATGCAAAACTATTCCCCATGCAAATGTTTCATCTGGTTGTTCTGAACAGCCAGGAGCTGGTTGCTAACGGATACCTATTGCTCTGCTAGCTACGACCTCTGATTCCTTAACTGATTCTTCATGGGCCAGACCGACCCCGGTGCTTGCATACATGGTTCTGCGTTAGTGATTCTGTGCGTAGGCCAAAAACATTACAAACATTACTCATCTGTGGTGATCATAACGGGAAGATGTTTTGTACTAAACATTTGTGAACCTCCGCCTCCTCCTCCTCCTCCTCCATGTTTGATCTGCTCCTTGTTGTACTCACTGTCAGTTATTCAACACGGATGTACTTTACTGTGATAAAGGGTTCAACTGGACACACTAAGAGCCAGAGTGAATACACACCGAACGGGATAGTAGCTCAGATATAACAGATGTTGCCAGATGCCCTTCTGTGTATACAGTGAGTGTGCTGTGTATACAGTATACAGTACGACCACAGGAAGTAGGTCGTCGTAACCACAACAACGTCCCTGATGGTATGAAGCTAAAACCAACACATCCACAATGTCGTTGTCACCGCCTCATCTTCCACTGAGTGGGCGAGCAAATGTGACTCAATGCTGATCCTACAAATGTCTGGACTATTAGAAATGTGTCCAGTACAACCATTGTCCTCTACTGGTGGACACTGGGAGCTGCCCAGTACAACCATTGTCCTCTACTGGTGGACACTGGGAGCTGCCCAGTACAACCACAGTCTCCTACTGGTGGACACTGGGAGCTGCCCAGTACAACCACAGTCTCCTACTGGTGGACACTGGGAGCTGCCCAGTACAACCACAGTCTCCTACTGGTGGACACTGGGAGCTGCCCAGTACAACCACAGTCTCCTACTGGTGGACACTGGGAGCTGCCCAGTACAACCACAGTCTCCTACTGGTGGACACTGGGAGCTGCCCAGTACAACCACAGTCTCCTACTGGGGGACACTGGGAGCTGCCCAGTCCAACCAGTCTCCCACTGGTGGACACTGGGAGCTGCCCAGTACAACCACAGTCTCCTACTGGTGGACACTGGGAGCTGCCCAGTACAACCACAGTCTCCTACTGGTGGACACTGGGAGCTGCCCAGTACAACCACAGTCTTCTACTGGTGGACACTGGGAGCTGCCCAGTACAACCACAGTCTGCTACTGGTGGACACTGGGAGCTGCCCAGTACAACCAGTCTGCTACTGGTGGACACTGGGAGCTGCCCAGTACAACCACAGTCTGCTACTGGTGGACACTGGGAGCTGCCCAGTCATCCGTATATCATGCATTTTATATTTTGGATGTTAGTTAATTAAGTGTGTGTGTGTGTGTGTGTGTGTGTGTGTGTGTGTGTGTGTGTGTGTGTGTGTGTGTGTGTGTGTGTGTGTGTGTGTGTGTGTGCGTGCGTGCGTGCGTGTGTGCGCGTGGCCCACCTTGCAGAGCTGCCTGGGAGACGGCCCTCCGAACAGCGCGGAGCCCCAGGCCCCGGGCCCCAGGCTGATGGCCCCTCTGCGCCGCAGGACGTGCTGGGGGACCGGCCTGTCCAGCGGCAGCACCGGCAGCTGGGGACATACCTCCATTGAACAGCGCCGGGCTCGGGTCGGATGGAGATGTAACCATCAACTCAAGCACCGGTGAATGCAGACAACGCGCAGGACGTGGAGGTCGTTCACGGCGATGTTGAAGCGACGGGTCCTCCGTTCATAGTGCGTCTCCCCGCGCCATAGCTCTCACATATCTGGTCGACAATGTGTGGCTTTTATCTTCTAAGATTTGGATTGGGGGCTGGACAAATGGCTTCCTCATATTGCAGAGGGCCGTGTAACAGACCTCACCACTCAGTCCGACACGGGCGCAGTGAGAGCTGCGGTAACATCTAAACAGCTTTTAAAACCAAACGTTCACAACCGCGGACGCCGGAGATCAGCGCCTGCACCCCGCTGCGAGGACGGCTCGGCGCCGGGGTGAACCGCGGCGAAGCCCGGAGCAGCGAACCGTCGCGGTCGTTAAATGCTCTCCCATTGCGCTTGAAAACCCGGTATTGTCCAAACCGTTCACCGAAGAAACCAAGGGGGAACTACGAGCACGGCGTCCATAACCCAGGCGGCCTCATCTCTCACCGACCGCCCGCTTTCTTCCCCAAACATGTCAACGATGGAGGATGACGGACCGCTCGCTCCCGCTCGCTCCAATCACGTTAGACCACACCGTGAAACGTCTCTTGTGATTGGTCAATCCAGGGGTCTGCATTTGAAACGCGTGCGTCTATTGGACTAGGGCGTCACAGAGCATCTGCTCCAATGCGTGTTCATGGTTTGTATTTACAATATTTATCAATATTTATCAACCCTTTTTTTCTACAGATTACGGCCCAAAGACGGAAACAGAGATCAAATAGAGATCATTTCCGAAAATGTGAAGAAAAAAAAAAAGTTTAAAACTTCGTTCACATGTAGATGCAATGCAAGATACACTGTCCAACGTGATTAGTCCAGGTCCAGGTCCAGGTCCAGGTCCAGGTCCAGGTCCAGGTCCAGGTCCAGCCCAGCTGTCCTGCAGAGACCCAGCTGGGCCACCTCCACATTCACCTGCTCCTCTCGCCTGTCGCCATTACGTCGCCAAGTTTAGTGCCATCCTCAGGCAGTCTGCAACCGCTGCTATGAGTCGGGCCCTTGATGGTGTAACCCTATAAGATACCACAGAAACCTCTGCACGCCTGGTACTTTTAACTAGTGCTAGTATATTGTTAATTACCTTGACATAAAATACTGGCTCTTTCACCGGTATTACTGCTTTACTATGTCGATATTATTGATTACATTTACATTTTTCCCATATATATAAACATAACATAACTCATTATGTATCATATATACAGCCTACGTGTCTTTGATTGACAGGTCATGGGCGGGGCCTCAGCACCCCATCCCCACCTCTCCCAACTCCACAGGTTGCTATGGGAACCGCCACAATGCACCTGCCCAACCATCTCGTCTGAAACCCGATCAAGCCTTGCTGATACGTGGCGTCCCGCGTGCCCATTGGTCGCTGAGGACACCTGAAGCAGCCTGCTGATGAATCTTTCATGCTGGACAGAGCTTCTCCATTACTCCTCTGTCATCGCCGGCGACCGACCCGTCTGTCTGGACCCACCGAAGGACCAACATACACATCTCAAACTTTACACGGAAACGTTCAGGAGCAGGGCCAGGTATGTACCGTATTTCTCAAATGAATCTGTGTGTTGTTTTTTTAAGTATCAATACTTTCCCCTTTGACCTTTGCCCCTGTGACCTCCAGCAGCAGGTAATGGTGTCAGGATGTCCGAGAGCCGGCAGCGAACCCTGTCCACCTCCGGGGAATCCTTGTACCTTGTTCTGGGCCTGGAGAAGAGCTGTAGCCATGAAGACATCAAGAAGTCTTACAGGTAGGCCTTTAAAACACAGCCTGTTGAAAGCCATCGGGGTGAGAGAGTGGCTGTCTGCCGGTATCCCTTTACCACTCCAACATCAGGGTTTATTATACATACTGTGTCTGGTGCTACCACCCGCAGACACCATGCAAGCACTGTGGGACGGATTAGACACAACAGTGGACCATAGAGAGGTGAAGAGAAATATAGAGACCGACAGGGAAGGGAGGGATGAGACGAGACAGAATGGTAGAGGCACAAAACTTGACTTGAACCCAGGTCACTTTTCTTTGTGTAGTCCTTAATCACAGTTCCAGTCTCAAAGGGCTTCGCAGGAGACCATTTACGACCCGACCCTAAGCCCTTTAAAGGGCAAAGAAACACTCCTGAACCCCTGTCCGGCTCACCCAAAGAGGCGCACACACAAAGTATTGTTTGGATCTTCAGGAAGCTCGCCCTGCGGTACCACCCAGACAAGAACCCGGACAACCCGGAGGCGGCAGAGAAGTTCAAGGAGCTGAACGGAGCCCACTCGGTGCTGTCGGACCTCACCAAGAGGAACATCTACGACAGCTATGGCTCCCTGGGCCTCTACGTCGCCCAGCAGTTTGGAGAGGAGAATGTCAACACCTACTTCATGCTCTCCACCTGGTGGGCCAAGGTGTGTGTGTGTGTGTGTGTGTGTGTGTGTGTGTGTGTGTGTCCAAGTGTCCACCATTATGATTTTCTGGGCAGCTCCCAGTGTCCACCAGTAGAAGACTGTGGTTGTACTGGGCAGCTCCCAGTGTCCACCAGTAGAAGACTCTCTACCTGTCCGTCTGTCTCTCCAGGGTCTGTTTGCTGTGTGTGGGGTGCTGACTGGCTTCTACTGCTGTTGCTGTCTGTGCTGCTGCTGTAACTGCTGCTGTGGCAGACTGAAGCCCACGCCCCCCGGGGAGGGGGCGGAGTCAGAAGTCTACATCTCCCCAGACGACCTGGAGGAGGAGGTTCGCCATGACAACGGTGAGGGATGGGGCTCGTGGGAACCAGGAAATGGGTTTTTTGAGGGCCAGGTTTTTGTAGTTCATGGGTGCGAGACGGCTGCACCAGGAAGTAGTTCTTCTTGTGGTTAACTGTGCTTCCTGTGTTTGTAGAAGGAGGAGATGTTCCGGTGGTGCAGCAGCCCAGCAGCGGTGCCAGCGAGAAGACCCAGCTGATCGGTGATGGAAACCGCAGGTACGCGGACACCTACACCTGAGGCCCCGCCCATCCTCCACAGGAAGCTGACCTCCGAACTGATGTTCAACTTCTTTTGTGGTGTTTGACTTGTTTTGGGGAACTTCTAGAAACATACACAACTGGCACTGAAGCATGCAATATATGTATAACCTTTTCACGGCCGCCATCGCTTTTGATTAAAGAATACCACGTGCCCATGATCCACGGCTCAATTACAACTCCAGTTACTCTGTGGAAAACCGGGGCGGGAAAATCTTGATGCAAATCTTGATGGGAGAAGGTGTTAGGGTAGAGTGGGCATTATATTTGACTTTTATTATGCAACATTTAAAATGATTTTGACCAAAAGCAATGGCTGCAGTGAAGAGGGTCCATATTTTTGGACAGAACAAAGAAACATGCCTTGGTCAAAGTTAAGGAAAGTATATATTATTTATGTATTATCTGGACCCATGAAGCCACCGTTAAACACAAGTTAAACACTGATGTATTTAGTTTTCTGATGGATGTTGTTGAAAAATGCTCCTGAATCAAAATAATAATGATAAAGTAGCCTATGTTGGTCACATGATAGGCCAACTATATAGCCACAACAGAACCGGACGTGTTCGTGTTCCGACGTGTTTTTATTTTAATATGCGTTTCCATGAATGTATCTTATTTTTTTGTATTCACTATTCATTATAATAAAACAATATCTTGCACCAGCCCGTCAACTGCAAAATGTCCACATATATAAATATATTATAAATAAAGTATTACATAAAAAATAAATCATGTGTAAATTAACTGATGCTACTTTTAGTCCAACATGATAGGCTACTGCCTAGCGTGTGTAGACCGAAGACACGCACACACACACACACACACACACACACACACACACACACACACACACACACACACTCACTCACACTCGCACACACACACACTATGGGGGTTAAAGGGGTAGTTTGTAATTGTGGACATAGGACCTCATTTCCAAGTCAGCCAGTGTGTTATTTATCACTGGAGACGTTTTCAACACGTCATGCAGTCCTTCTGGTTGCACAGTTCGCTGGTGCTAAGCTAGCGCAAGTCAACAGTATCGACTAGCCTGCCAATAAAAACAGTCTTACCCACTCCACAGTACACCCAAATCAATTATAACGCCAGACTATCGATGTCAATGTCTGTTGATAGAATAATGTTAGAAATAATACCAACCTTGCATTGCATGAATCATCAGTTTGAGGGACTAGTTTCTCATCAGCAGCGGAATTTTACTTTGCTCAGGTTAGTTGTGCAATAACCAAATCTCAACAGCAGAAAGTAAACAGAGAGGCGCGTGACAGAAGCGCGGACACCTAGTAGTAGCGGGATTGAATCATTGGATTGGAAACGAACGACTAGGCAACATGGTGATTCAGTGTGCATTTAAAAATTGTAACAATAAAAGCTTGTTCCCAGTCCGACCCTGTTCTGGGCTACAGCCCCAGATCATTTCAATTGCTAGCAATGTCCATGTCGCTGTGATTTGAGCTCCAGGTCCTGCTTCGGGTCCCTCTCTGTCAGAGACGCGGAGGCGCTTTAATAGGGCATCGTTTTACAAAGCAGCTCGTTTAAGCTTTAACTCAAAGTATATGCTGTAGATAGTTCATATTTCTGCACAAGTGGTTACATGATTTAACTTAAGAAACAGTTGATTGCGGGTATGACAGCCCGGATTTTAATTGGACAGTGCCATCTAGTGACTTAATGCTGCATCGACATGTTTACACGCAAACGTAATGTGCTGTTAACCGCTTCTCCTGCTTATTAAGACCCTATCCACTCGCCATAGAGTTGTACTCATCACACAGACGTATCCCACAGACGTATCCCACACGTGGGACTTTTAGTCAAGAATCACACGAACGTAAGAACGTGTGTCTAGTCCCCCGTGACCCTTTAACCCCCATACCCAGGGGTGTAGTGGTAAAAAAAAAGAGGTGGGTAAACTATGAATTCTGTGATCAAGGTAAGGCGGACCATGACATACCGGTAAAAAAAGAAGATATTCAGAATATGAGTTTATTTATTTGTAGAATGAAGTACAAACAACCAGTAGTACAAAATGTGAAATTACAAACTGCATCTAGAGTGGAATTCTGAACCGCAATGTATGTGTATGGGGAGCATGACTCTCAAACAAATTACTAAAGCTTAAAGACTATACATCACATCGCTTAGATATTTAAATGTGAGTGACAGTAGAAGCTGAACATTTTGATGTAACATATGTTTATATAGTATAAAAACTGTAGGAGCAGCAGCAGTATACAAATTGTGAGTATTTAAAAAAAAAAACTGCTACCACTCTAAGAACTGAACATTCTGCAATGCATTTCAATGAGATAAACTACGGAAGCGTATTGCTGCAACGCCAGAAGAAGACAAACGGATCAGTATCACGTTATAACATGAAAAGTGTATTGTTATAACAAGATGTTTTTCACGTTATAACATGATATTTTCACGTTATTACGACATACAAACTTATCACGTTATAACAATATACTTTTATCACGTTATAGCCAGGGTTCTAAATTAACTTTTTTGATTACCAGCCAATTTGGCTGGTAACTTTCTAAAGTTACCAGCCAATCAGCCAATCAGAATTTCCACTAGCCAATTTTTTTTCTTTTGTATCCGCACTTCCAGACCGTCACCGGGGCTTCAGAGTAATCTGTCCGAGGAGAGAGGGTGGTGCGCGATTGTCGCCGGGGGGGGGGGGGGGGGGGGGGGGTTTCGGTTGAGTATGTGGGGATTTTTTCGGTCGCAATTGGTTTGCACATTTTTAAAAGTGGTGGGGACAAAATTCAAATTATAAATAGTAATCTACGCCCCCCCCCGTAATCTACGCCTATGCACACACGCCAGCTTTAACCGCTGTTTTCTTTTTTATCCGCACTTCCAGACCGTCACCGGGGCTTCAGAGTAATGTGTCGGAGGAGAGTCTCCCTCTCGGACTCACACGCCTCCTTCCTCTTCCCGCCCCCAGTCTGTCCAACCAACCACCGCCGCATTTAGTTTACGTTTAGGCTAACGTTACTTTTTAATTTACTTTAGCTCCCTTCTTTTGGTAGTTTCTGCTTCGTTCATTCATTCTTTTTCTTCATCTTCTTTGTTTTTTCTGTTTCCATGGTTACTCGCGCTGGTTGGTTGCACTGCCTGCGCGCGGCCAATGGGCGTCTTACACGTCATCACGTAGCATCACGACAGTGTTCATGGGAAATGTAGTCAGTACTGCCCAGGGAGCGAGAACAGTAGAGCGGCTCTGACTGACATGATTGCCTCATGCATCACCGGCCAAACTGGCTAGTAAGTTTTTATTAACACCCGCCAAAATTATTTTTAACCCGCATTTGGCGGGTTGGCGGGTGTTAATTTAGAACCCTGGTTATAGCGTGATAACTTAACTTGGTCTCGGGAGGTGGGTGTTATGTTTCTCCTTATATATGACAGCAGCAGCAGGTTTAGTTCCCACAACTCTTCAATTAGCGGTCCAACATATGTACTCGCTCATAGCTCTTATCACGTAGGCTACTTCCTGCTTGTGTCTGGCGCTAAGCCTTTATCAACACAGTGGGTACTTGGTCTTTTGCAAGACCAAAAGGCCCAAAACACGGAATCGCCGATTTACCCTCTTCCATCTCACATAAAGTCCACCGCGACCAACTTATATTGTTATAACGTGAAACGTTTCACGTTATAACAATATAAGTTATCACGTTATAACGTGATAAATAGTATATTGTTATAATGTGATACGTTTGTATGTCGTAATAACGTGAAAATATCTTGTTATAACGTGAAAAACATCTTGTTATAACAATAAACTTTTCACGTTATAACGTGATATTGATCCGTTTTTCTTTTTCGTGGCAGCAATACGCTTCCGTACTTCCGTACAATACTATTACATTTTTTATTTTAAATTTTGTAACAAATCTGAGTGATTCTAACTTTACTTGTTTTGTTTTTTTGTGCTCACTATGTGGTCGACATCTCTTGCTGGCATCTGCAGGAGGTTTGCTTTTTTTTGACGTTTTAGAAATCGCCGTATATCCATGTGATAGGAATCCAGACCCGCTAGTCAGCCTGGTGCGACAGAGCTATGGCTTTGTCGCGAGCCTCGCTGACGATGTGATTGGTCACAGACACCGTGTCCCAGATACCGTAAATACTGATAACGCAGCGCAATTTTGAATATACTACGTGAAAAACATCTTGTTATAACAATAAACTTTTCACGTTATAACGTGATATTGATCCATTTTTCTTTTTCTGGCGTGGCAGCAATACGCTTCCGTACTTCCGTACAATACTATTACATTTTTTATTTTAAATTTTGTAACAAATCTGAGTGATTCTAACTTTACTTGTTTTGTTTTTTTGTGCTCACTATGTGGTCGAGATCTCTTGCTGGCATCTGCAGGAGGTTTGCTTCTTTTTTTTTGACGTTTTAGAAATCGCCGTATATCCATGTGATAGGAATCCAGACCCGCTAGTCAGCCTGGTGCGACAGAGCTACGGCTCTGTCGCGAGCCTCGCTGACGATGTGATTGGTCACAGACACCGTGTCCCAGATACCGTAAATACTGATAACGATAACCCTAACCCTAACCCCCCCCCCCCCACACACACACACACACACACACACACACACACACACACACACTCACACTCTCTCTCTCTCTCACACACACACACACACACACGCACACGCGCACACACACACACACACACACACACACACACACACACACACACACACACACACACACACACACACACTCTTCTATATATGGGCATGTAAGCATGGCAACGCTTGACGTGGCCTTTACTAAAAACAGCTCGCGCCGCCCCGTGAAGCGGCTCGGAGGACCGCTCGCGACACGTCCGGAACCTGTGGGCCCACACGACCACGGGACCACCCTGGACGGGTTTCATGGTCTCTCTGAGGGTTTCACGGTCCGCTCAACGAGACAACGCAATGGACAGCTTGGAGAAGCAGCTGGTGTGTCCGATCTGCCTGGAGATGTTCTCCAAGCCGGTGGTGATCTTGCCGTGCCAACACAACTTGTGCCGAAAATGTGCCAACGATATTTTTCAGGTAGGGAGTGAACCAACATGTGTGCAGCTAGCCTGGTTCGCACCAGAGCCACAACAGGTGGCGCTGGTTTAATGGGCTTGTATCCTGATAGGTCAACTTCACGTTGGCCTATCGTCAGTGGTGAAATATCACATTAAAATGTATAACAGGTCCAGAGACACATTACACTGTTATACCGCAGGCCCTCCGGTGGATGCAGACCGAGTGCAATTAGTGCTTACGTCCGACCAGTGGGCCCAATGTGAGTCTACAGCAGAGGTGTCAAAAGTATTCACATTCGTTACTTCTGTAGAAGTTGAAGTATCAACTCAAGCTTTTTACTCAAGTAAAAGTGTAAAAGTACTGGTTTCAAAACTACTTAAAGTATAAAAGTAAAAGTAATGTAAGGGGAAAAAATGCCATTAAGGGCGAAAGCTTAGGCCGCGTCACAGGGGCCTATAGTGCACTACCCCACCTCCCCAAAACAACATTTTTCTAAAGGCCATGATGACTATAATGTTATATTAAAATGTTATGTTGAAACATTTGGGATGAACTAGGATTTCAGCCGCATATATGCCCATTGAAAATGAACGCATTTTAGTACTCCTACTAGAAAAGGTTCACTGGACCGCCACTCAATGTGAACTCAAATCCATCTACCGCATGGATGTATAATAGTTCTATTATACATTATTATACATGTATAATTATACATATTATACATTTATAATAGTTCTATTATACACTATTATATGATAATAATACATATTATACATGTATAATAGTTCTATTATACATTATTATACGTGTATAATAATACATATTATACATGTATAATAGTTATATTATACATTATTATACATGTATAATAATACATATTATACATGTATAATAGTTCTATTATACATCCATGATCCCCGACTTCACGGAGAGTCAGGTGTCTGACGTCATGTCGTGCACCTGGGACGCTTGGAGGAAATCGGAAATTTCAACTGGGAAATCCAACTGTTCCTGAACGCAGCATATGTCACGTGCAGGTGTCCAAACCAATAGGGTGTCGGAATGGCAAATGTTTATACTTCTCATCCAATCACATTCACTCTATCCGGATGCCGCGATTTATCTGGATAGGTTTTTTTGGTTTTTTTTGAAATATGAAATAGGAGTAGCGATGCTATTTTTAAAGTATTTTTAAGGAGTAGAAAGTAGGCTTACAGATAATTGCGTGAAAATGTAAGGAGTAGAAGTAAAAAGTCGGCTGAAAAATAAATACTCCAGTAAAGTATAGATACCCAAAATGTCTACTTAAATAAGTGATAATAAAAATAATAAAAATAACTAAGTATTTGTACTTCGTTACTTGACACCTCTGGTCTACAGGAATTAAATATGTCCAATATATTTAAGCATCATACTTGATATATTTCAGCAGTAAAAGTCTAGCCTAGAACTCTAGACACCCCCTAGCGGCAGCAAATTTATTTGGCAGCTATGTAGGGTCTAGCACTGCTCCGTCCGCTTTTTGGTGCTGAAAACACCAACGATGTCTGGTATGTCTGGCCAATCACAGCGTGAGGGGCGGAGTCGGAAGCCAGGCTACCTAATGACGACAGAAATGCGACGGTTCTGTGTTAGAGGTAAACAATGGCTGCTGCTGCTGGCGAACGGTTGTCTTTCCACTCGGCTTTGGCCGCGACTCTTCAAGACTTTAAGTTAACATTTTATTTGAGAAAAGAACAAAGAACGGCACTGAAGTCTTTCCTCGAAAATAAATATTTATTCTGAGTTTTGATTAATTACGTAGTCAGAGCCGTCGCTCTGACTACGTCACCTTCTTCGTTGCTCTGATTGGTTGTAGCGCTATCCTATTGCGTGCAGAGGGAACTTGAAAGACAACCGTTTATCCCGCCCACACTGCCAATGGAGCTGATCCAGACCTTACATCTTTCTGATGTAGGTCTGGCTTGCCAGGCTAGTAAAAGTCTACTTCTCCACGAGAAACAGTCATTGTTTAGAAAGGGTTATATTTGTTTTAAAATAAAGAACTTCATGGATGTCATAGGCCTCCAACCCATACCTGTCTACGAGAACCGGTTCTACTGTCGCGTCCGGAGGGCGGTTCCGCTGCCCGTCCTGCAGACACGAAGTGGTCCTGGACCGGCATGGAGTCTATGGACTGCAGCGTAACCTTCTGGTGGAGAACATCATCGACATGTACAAACAGGGATCCACCAGGTGAGAGATGATGGGCTACTAGGTGAGAGATGATGGGCTACCGGGTGAGAGATGATGGGTATACCAGGGGTGAGAGATGATGAGCTACCGGGTGAGAGATGATGAGCTACCAGGTGAGAGATGATGGGCTACCAGGTAAGAGATGATGGGCTACCAGGTGAGAGATGATGGGCTACCGGGTAAGAGATGATGGGCTACCAGGGGTGAGAGATGATGGGCTACCGGGTGAGAGATGATGGGCTACCAGGGGTGAGAGATGATGGGCTACCAGGGGTGAGAGATGATGGGCTACCGGATGAGAGATGATGGGCTACCGGGTGAGAGATGATGGGCTACCGGTGAAATATGATGGGCTACCAGGGGTGAGAGACGATGGGCTACCAGGTGACAGATGGGCTACCAGGTGCACACCAACCGCAACTTACCCAATTTACCTGATCAAACGAGGTGTTTAGAACAGGACCTCCAGATGATGGTTTGTTACCTGAAAAGTACACTAACCTACCAGACACTTTGACTATTTTACCAGATAAAACTATGTTTAGAACAGAACAGGACCTCCAGGTGATGGTTGGTTACAACTTACAGCAGACTAATTTACCAGAGATGTGGCTGATTTGTGTTGATAATTTATCATGTTTGGGCTAACTCCCCAGCTATACCCAGAGCGTGGTGGTTGCTTATCTCTGAGGCCACACTGTGTGGCTGGACCACCCTGGGGCTATTTATATCTGTAGGGCAGTGGGGCAGCCAAACTATTTTTATTGTGAGACGTGACGCGTGACTTCACTAGACCATCCACACAGAACAGACTAGGGTGTCAGCTGCTTCAACACACACACACACACACACACACACACGTTTTACTACCTACAGCCTGTTTGTAACACCATGGTAGTCTTCTACTGGTGTACACTGGGAGCTGCCCAGTACAACCACAGTCTCCTACTGGTGGACACTGGGAGCTGCCCAGTACAACCACAGTCTCCTACTGGTGGACACTGGGAGCTGCCCAGTACAACCACAGTCTTCTACTGGTGGACACTGGGAGCTGTCCAGTACAACCACAGTCTTCTACTGGTGGACACTGGGAGCTGCCCAGTACAAACGCAGTCTTCTACTGGTGGACTCTGGGAGCTGCCCAGTACAACCACAGTCTCCTACTGATGGACACTGGGAGCTGCCCAGTACAACCACAGTCTCCTACTGGTGGACACTGGGAGCTGCCCAGTACAACCACAGTCTTCTACTGGTGGACACTGGGAGCTGCTGCCCAGTACAAACGCAGTCTTCTACTGGTGGACTCTGGGAGCTGCCCAGTACAACCACAGTCTCCTACTGATGGACACTGGGAGCTGCCCAGTACAACCACAGTCTCCTACTGGTGGACACTGGGAGCTGCCCAGTACAACCACAGTCTTCTACTGGTGGACACTGGGAGCTGCTGCCCAGTAAAAACGCAGTCTTCTACTGGTGGACTCTGGGAGCTGCCCAGTACAACCACAGTCTCCTACTGATGGACACTGGGAGCTGCCCAGTACAACCACAGTCTCCTACTGGTGGACACTGGGAGCTGCCCAGTACAACCACAGTCTTCTACTGGTGGACACTGGGAGCTGCTGCCCAGTACAAACGCAGTCTTCTACTGGTGGACTCTGGGAGCTGCCCAGTACAACCACAGTCTGCTACTGGTGGACACTGGGAGCTGCCCAGTACAACCACAGTCTTCTACTGGTGGACACCGGGAGCTGCTCAGTAAAGGGGGCACAGTAGGAACCTGAGTCTGGTGGGTCTCAACCTCATCTCCTCATATCTTTCATCTCCTGCAGCCCCAAGGAGGCTCCTCCGGCCGAGCCCGAGCAACCCTCCTGCGAGGAGCACCCAGAGGAGAAGATCAACATCTACTGTGTGACGTGCAGCACCCCCACCTGCTCCCTGTGCAAGGTGTTCGGCAGCCACAAGGACTGTGAGGTGGCTCCTCTTCACAACATCTTCCAGGAACAGAAGGTTTCCACCCATCAGCTCTCGCTATTTATTAGTTCTCATTATATCACATCAGCTCTGTTCTTTATTATACGTGTGTGTGTGTGTGTGTGTGTGTGTGTGTGTGTGTGTGTGTGTGTGTGTGTGCAGGCTGAGCTGACTGACTGTATCTCCATGCTGGTTGGGAACAATGAGAGGATCCAGGCCATCATCTCTCAACTGGAGGAGACCTGCCGGACTGTAGATGTAGGTGCACAGACACACACACACAGATATGTATTTACACACCACACACATGCAATAATGCATGCACATGACATAAACACCACATTGCATGCACGCACATTCGACAATGCGTGCAAATACATGCAAAAACAAATGCGTGCGTTTCTGCATGCAATCTAAAACAGCATCAAAGTGCACAATTTAACAAAATGATTGTATAACTTGTATGGAAAATAATTTGAGTAAAAGTAACAATTAGGGATGTCCGATATTATCGGCCCACCGATATTATCGGCCGATATTGGCATAAAAAATCAATATCGGAAAATATCGGTATCGGTTTTTAAAAACCGATACCGAAATTGATTTTGAAATAATTTCAGACATCTGTTATGTTTCAAGTGAGGACGTGGTTTGATGACATCATCAAACCACGACCACAATAACAAACCTGGGCGTGTGCGGCCATGTAGCGGGACGCTAGTTGTAGCTGTAGTTATGTCGGTGGTTTGGAATTATTTCAAAGTTTCTACGTTGAATAGTAAAATAGGGGTTATGCGCAACATACTAACGCATTCTGCGAAACAGGTCTCATCACAACCGGTTCAGGTCCGCTGTACCGCGCTCACATTATTTTATTTATTAATCCGCACTTCCAGACCGTCACCGGGGCTTCAGAGTAATATGTCCGAGGAGAGTAGCCCTCTCCCGGACACACACGCTAGCTTTAACCGCTGTTTTTTTTCTGTTTTTTTCCATCCATCTTTTCTTCTCACTAACATTCAGATGTTAAAATCAAATAAAACGCCAACAGTAAAAAGGGCCCAACTAGGCCAAGTCAATAGCTGTCGCCGTCAGTTCCTACCGCTGCTACCGGCTTTTCCGGCAAGCGGAAGTCAGGAGACCTGTTTTCCGGTTTGGTCACGTGACGCTCGGCATAAAGCCCATTGCGGTTTGCAATGAGTGTAAAGCGGAGGTTTCACGTGGCCGCATATATCGGTATCGGTATCGGTTGATATCGGAAATTAAGAGTTGAACAATATCGGTTATCGGTTATCGGTAAAAAAGCCAATATCGGACATCCCTAGTAACAATACTTCAAGTCGAGTGAAAAGTCACATTTGCTTTGAAAAATGTAATGTTGAAGCATAAAGTCTCTAATGTATCACTAAAGTAAAATACACATACCATTAATATGTTGCTTGATGGGACACAATACACCTCTGCAGGAGAACGGCCGCAGACAGAAGTCCAAGGTGTGCGAGACGTTTGACCACTTGTACGCCATCTTGGAGGAGCGGAAGGGCGAGATGAGCCTGCAGATCACTGCTGAGCAGGAGGAGAAGCTGGGCTACATCCGCTCCCTCCAGAGCAAGTACACGGAGCATCTGGACAACATGGCCAAGGTCCTGGAGACAGGCATCAACACCATGGACGAGTCTGAGATGGCCATCTTCCTGCAGGTGAGGATGTCTGTCTGTCTGCCGGTGTCTGTCTGTCTGCCTGCCTGCCTGCCTGTCGGTCCCTCAATGTATGATCTATTTATCTATCTATCAACATATCTTTCTATCTGTGCGTCTGTCTCTCTGTACCTGGCAGGTAGCGGCCAGCCTGTCTGCCTGCTTGCTTTTTTATCTGTCGGTCAGTCTGTCTAGTATAATTATATACAGTACAATCAAAGTCCTCCACAGTGATGTAACTCTAAGTCTGTCTTTTCTCCTCAGGCTGCTAAACCACTTCTACAGAAGTAAGTCTGTTTAAACCTCTATGACAGCATGCTCAATTAGCTTAAATCAGCTAGAAGCTGAATCAGTTTAAAGTTAAATCAGCCTGCAGCTAAATCAGTTCATGCCTAAGTTTAATGCTAAATCAGTGAAAATGATGTATTGTGTTAAATTCCAATTCTAAATCATTTGTTCAGTTTGTTGTTCAATTGTTTGTGGACTGAGAACAGTTACACACAAGCATGTGCATGCACACACACACACACACACACACACACACACAGCGCAAGGCACTAATACTTGAAGGGTCAGGGGTCATGGCCATACAAGACGATGAAATATTGATGCGAGTCAGTGATGTCATGACGGTGACGAATGTTGACAGTATCGTGGAGGGCACAAACACCTCTCATCTGGACAAGGTGGAGCGTGGCTACGAGGACATGTCTCACTTCACCGCTCACCTGGAGAGAGAGAGGCGGGCGCTGCTGACCGTCCACTTCCTCAAACGTGAGGAGACACATTGTCCTTTCATCTCACACTCATGTCATCATATTCTCTTTTAGTTTTCCAAAAAGAAATATACATTCCTTTCTGTCAGTAGATGAAGAAGAGGAAGATGATGAGGAAGATGCGGCGGCTGAGAGGAGAGGACGGCCAGCTGGGGGCGGTAGTGAGGCCTCCCAGACCGCAGGCAGCACCGCTGCATCGCTACCATCGCTCGCCAAGCAGCAAACACGACCACCAGCGCACGCTCTGGCTCCCCCTGCCCAGGTCCCTGCCCCGCCTGCTCCCCAGCCCCGCCCGGAGGCCCCCGACACCAACCTCCTCCGGGCCCCCAGCCCCAAAAACCCTGGGCCCAACCCTCCGTCCCTCGCCGCGTCCCTCGCCCTGTCCCTCA
This sequence comes from Merluccius polli, assembly GCA_030340625.1. Lineage (NCBI taxonomy): Eukaryota > Metazoa > Chordata > Actinopteri > Gadiformes > Merlucciidae > Merluccius > Merluccius polli. The sequence continues at coordinate 108,485 of JAOPHQ010001182.1, forward strand.
CCCCGTCCCTGGCCACTCCCCTGGGAACGCCCCATGCCCTGCCTCTGCCGACAGGGAGTTCAGCTCAGGTGAGAGGAATCCCTGTCTGATACAGTACTTTACCATACAGTACTTTACCAGAGCATAGAAAAAGACACCAACAGATATCTTTGTGATGTTTTGGGCATATCAACCCGCTCTAACCGGTAAGGAAAACAGCCATGTCGAAAAGGCATGGTCAGGGAGACGGCCAATAGAAGAAGAAGGGTACATACGTTGTACATTTACTCAGAGAATGTCTGAGTCATCCATAATTTCCAGAAGATGTTAAGGGTAACACATGGACTGGACACATTTTAATGAATATGGCTTATTGGCTCCATATGATCCGCTCATTGTACATATCTGCTCTGTCCTCCAGTGGGCCGGGCTCACCTGCCCTAACCGGTGTCTACCAGCAGGGGGAAGCAAGACACTGAGAGTGAATAAGGGCAGCTGCTGTCTAGCCCCACTTCTCTTGGAATATTAACACAATAAATCGTGACCAGATATAGTCTCCCACAATATAGATGGGTTTCTGGGCATCGTCACAGCAGATATGCGTGCACACCCGGGGGGCAGAAGCGTGGACTACATACAGACAACCGTCAAGATGGCAAGGATTTGTTGCGCCGTTAACTGCGCTAATTACAAAAGGACAGGGATAGAGTATGTTTAACATACCGTGGGGTTCACTCCCTTAAAGACGGAAAGGGCGGATGATTTGTATGCACGTAGATTTTCTTTAGTAGATACACTAGGCTTTTCGATCAGATAGGTGTAGGTTATAATATCCTATATCTGGCCATACAATAGTTGGCCATTTGGACATAGACTATCCAATATCTATTCATTGTCAGGAATAATATTCTACCCTTTCCATTCCCATTAGTGAGAACTATTTGGTTTCTGTAATTGGTATAGGAGGCGTCCGATGTAAAAGACCTGCCAGATGTTGCCATTGCTACCCATCCCCTCCCATTAGGGTTATTTTAGTGCATTCAGAGATTTTCCTATCTATAACTAGAGGAGGTTTGATGTTCATATCTTATGATCTTTGTCTTTATCTTATTTTTCCAAAAATATAGGAAAATCTATAAATGCACTATAAGCCTAATATGGAGGGGATGGATATGACCAAAATAGTGGGGAATGCACAAAACATTAACTGTGACATGAGTCTGTGGTGGAAACAAATATTCTAGATGAGGTTTTATGTGACACTTGTTTTTTTTTAAAGTTAGAATTATAAATATAATTACTTTTTGAATGTGTGGCAAATGTCCGATAAGTAATGTAGCTTACTTATCCGAGATAGCATAAGCTGTGTCAAGACAACATGATAACTGTCAAACTGCCAATCAGGTCATTGACTGTTTAAAATGATCATTGTTGTCAACAAGCGATATGGAGAGGTTCAACACTGAACAACTAAACCACGAAAGCAAAGTTCATGAATCGTATATCGTTTTTGATGACTCAGTTAACGAAAGCTAGCCTAACATTTCTAAATTTACAAGAGGGCGAATTCTGTCATTTATTTATGCAGTCAAATTATAGTCTTCGCGTCAGTGATATTAGGATGACACTACATACAAATATTAGCTACGTTACAATAATATGCAAAAGAAAGACAAACCAACCTCTGGAAATAGTGCTTTTTCATTCCATTATCAGGCTTACAAGGAAAACGCAATACAACGCCGTTTATACATTGATTACAATGATGTAGTCGCTAATATACGGGAACAAAACGGTTTATTGCCCCCTGGCTGCGCACGCATCCAACCATGTTTGTAAACGGTGCGTATTAGTAAACTCTGCTTAGCAAACATTTGACCATATGCTATTTGAAGAAACGTAGTAGCCGTAGAGACACGGTTTAACCCATTTCTCCTCTCCAGCCTCCAGACGCTGGCGCTCAGACCGCCGACGCGGAGGACGGACCGCGCCACGTCTTCTCCTTCCCGTGGCTCAATCAGAAATAAAACCATTCTTCTCTCCAGCTCAACTCAATGGACACACCGACACTGATCCAGTGCATCAGTCCAATGAATGTCCAACACTTCCAGTCTGCAGAGGGGTCAAGTAACGAAGTACAAATACTTTGTTACTTTACTAGACATTTTGGGTATCAATACTTTGCTGGAGTATTTATTTTTCAGCCGACGTTTTACTTCTACTCCTTACATTTTCACGCAATTATCTGTAGACATGTATAATAATGTATAATAGAACTATTATACATCCATGCGGTAGATGGATTTGGCCTGAGGCTGTGTCTCAAACGGAAGGCAGCTGCCTGCTGCCTTGCTGTCTAGCGAGGCAGTATCCTTTGGAGGCAGTGTTTTTGTATGAAGTTACCTGTAAAGGAGTCTGGACTGAGACGGACTTCCAAGGCAGCAATGCGTCACGACGTCATGATGTCAGCAAAATACCGACAGTTGACGTCCGTCAGTTACAACCGTTATACTACCACCTGTCGGTCATTCGGACTAATTGCTTTTTTCTTTTCTTTTTTTACTGATTTTTCGTAACTGTCAACGAATCCTAAAGTCAGCACACATTTCTTAAATAAGCATTATACATAAAAATATAATGGATATATATATATTTTTTTAAAACCTTTATTTAACCAGATAAAAACCCATTGAGATCAAGACCTCTTTTACAAGGGTGACCTGGCCAAGAAAGGCAGCAGCACACGTCATAACAATCAAGACAGACGAACAACAACAAACAACAAACATATTCATTGACTAAACTGTTGATTTCTCTGTAGAAAAAAAATCTGAGGTTAAAAAATTAAATATTGTATTTGTAGGCCTATATGAACTCGGGGCTGTTGCTCGCCATTGTTTTTCTTCTTGGAGCGGAGGAGCGGCGCAAGGGATTGTGGGATATCTTGACCAACGAAGGATGCGTCTATGCTGCCTTCAAAACCTGCCTAGTCGGAGGCGCCTCAGCAGACAGCATTTGTTGTAAATATTCGATTGAGACATGACTTGATGCCTCCCTGCCTCCGAATCCTGCATTAATAGGCAGCATTTTAGCCGTTTGAGACACGGCCAATACGAACTCGACTTTGAGTGGCGTTCCAGTGAACTTTTTCTAGTAGGAGTACTAAAATGCATTCATTTTCAATGGGCATATATGCGACTGAAACAGGTATCCTAGTTCACCCCAAATGTTTCAACATAACATTTTAATATAACATTATAGTCATCATGGCCTTTAGAAAAATGTTTTTTGGGGAGGTGGGGTAGGTGACGCGGCCTAAGCTTTTGCCCTTAATGGCATTTCCCCCCCTTACATTACTTTTAATGTTATACTTTAAGTAGTTTTGAAACCAGTACTTTTACGCTTTTACTTGAGTAAAAAGCTTGAGTTGATACTTCAACTTCTACATAAGTATTTTTAAACCGTAGTATCTATACTTTTCTACCTGAGTAACGAATGTGAATACTTTTGACACTTCTGCCAGTCTGTGAAACTATTTCTATAATTGCTTAGGGTGAGACCAGCACGTCATTGTACCCGTCTGTGCGTAAAGATTGCGTTAATTACCGGTACAGGACAGTGTCTTTCAAAAACCGAGGCCACACATGAATCAGCAATGAACATTGAGAACTATTTTATTACAAATAGAGACAGCATAAGCTTCTTCTACATTCTGGATGGATGCTCACATGGGATTGTGTTACCAAACATGGGTTTCAGAGAGAAAATATGTAGGTTCTTATTTCGATGGAACACAATGTAAGCATAACAAATGCGTTATGCGTGATTTAAAGGCAGAAATAAGGCTATGCTTTAAAAATAGTTTCAATAGAAAGCCACCAGGGACACGATCCTATTCCCGGACACACGTTTTCACAAACTCGCGGAGCTTCATAATTCAGAAAAATAAAACGACCAGTAGTTATAGTTAAAAACAATAAGCCTACACAAATTAATTAACACGTGTCTGGTGAAAAAAAGTAGATTGTTCTTCCAAAACTCATTTGCCAAATATGTCCATCATTCTGCGGTTGTCATGGGCCTGCTGTGCGAGCTGCTCCGCCCGGGCCATCTGCAGGACCTCTCGGAGCAGGTGGAAAGTCAGGTCCACGGAGATCGGAGGATCGTCGGAGCGCTTTCCTTTCTCCGCGGAGTCCTGCCGCTGCTGGGCGCGGTGTTCTGTGGCGGCCGGGGACGGGCCGTGGGACCGCAGGTCCGGCCTGACCGGAGCGGGGTCTCGCTGGGAGTGGTCCAGCTGGACGGAGTACTGCTCGCCGAGCCGGAGGAGGATGGCCAGGCGCTGCGGTGTGTCCGACAGGCGGGCTCTGCACTCATAACCCAGAAGAGCCAGGGCGCAAACCAGCATGAGGAGCTTCATCTCTGCAGTTGGAAGTGTAATGACCAACCACCACGAGAAATACACGTTGGAATATGTGAGTGGATTCGGATTGCAAAAAAGTGTTTATTGTACTAAATTGTATTTTAACGACAATAAATCCAACAATGCATCACTTGGAGACATGTCATTAATTGTCTGGTATCTTGAAATTGAAGTCTACCGTGCGAATAAAAGAATCGGAATACTTAAAAAATGAGTCGGTCCATCGATTCATCAGCAGAGGTTCGGTTACCTGCGAGCAGCACACGCGTCCTCCAAGGTGGGCTGTTTAACACAAACTGGTTTATTTATATGGACCTCGGTCCGTCTCCTCCAAACCTTGAGGTGGGCTGTTTAACACAAACTGGTTTATTTATATGGACCTCGGTCCGTCTCATCGTGAGAGCAGCGCTAACGTAGACCTGGCAGCACTTGAACTGAAATGTCCAATGTATGGACAGACTCCTTCTATTATTAGCACATTTTGAGTGTCAGTTCATCCGTTTTGGTATCATCCGATATAAACTATAATTTGTAATATTATAACAATAGGCCTACACCAAATACACAATAACTCCCCAGCAACAAAATGTTATCTGTTTTTTTTAAATAAAACTTATAAAAATATATTCAATATATCCAAGTAAAATAGCCTACTTAAAATACTACTTAGTAGTCCTAAACATTTGTAATAGTAACTCATATCAAATACAGAATCTACAGATTATTAACATTGACTATTTTATTGTATAACATCATCATCATCTTCATCCCTATTTTATGAAAGTATTATGCCTATTTATATTAGTTTTTTCTTTTGTATTTTTTCTTTAACACTGGTCTGTTTGTGACGGCGTTTTCTAAACACAAGCTGAAACCTCTGAACATCAGTGACCTTCTAAACCAAACCAACACACAACCCATGACATTTCATCTGGAGAAGGAATAACACTCAAATGAACATCTCAACTCAGAGAAAGAACACACACACACACACACACGACACACACACACACACACACACACACACACACACACACACACACACACACACACACACACACACACACACACACACACACAATTAATTAACTAACATCCAAAATATAATATGCCTGATATACGGATGACTGGGCAGCTCCCAGTGTCCACCAGTAGGAGACTGTGGTTGTATTGGGCAGCTCCCAGTGTCCACCAGTAGAAGACCGTGGTTATACTGGGCAGCTCCCAGTGTCCACCAGTAGAAGACTGTGGTTGTAGTGGGCAGCTCCCAGAGTCCACCAGTAGGAGACTGTGGTTGTACTGGGCAGCTCCCAGTGTCCACCAGTAGAAGACCGTGGTTGTACTGGGCAGCTCCCAGAGTCCTCAGTAGCAGACTGTGGTTGTACTGGGCAGCTCCCAGTGTACACCAGAAGTCAACAATGGTTAAACTGGGCAGCTCCCATCCCAGCACAGAACAGCAGATGAAAGCTGGTGTCTCAACAGTAGCAGAAGATGAATAGTTTTGTGCTTGTTGGGCTGCTCCGTCATCAACGTTGCTCTCTGACCTTTAATCACTGACTGATGATGACAGCATGTCCATACTGCACTCCCATTGGCCAGCTGCATCCAATTAGAATGGATGTCACACAGGAACTACAGGTTGTCCTCTGTTTCCCCTAATGAGCAAATAGACTAAACTGACGACAGGAAGGAACCAGTTTCTAAAATTATAACAATTGCAATCTATGAAATACGATAAAGTGCTTATATAATGATATACACACTATTGGACATCATTACATAAGCACTTTATCGTATATACATAGTTTAGCGTGTATATGTAGTAATATATATATAGTCTGGCTAGCTGAATCCGGTTACGACTCATGCAGCATGGACAGATATCGCTGCTACAGACATGAACGAGAAGACACTATGCTTCCTAATTATTCCCAGGTCACTCAGAGAGTTCAAGCATCAAGACTCTGTTCATTAAGACACGTTGAAAAGGACGTCCAAGTTAGCACCACAAGCTAGCACCAAAAGCTAGCGATGACTCACTGAGATGCCAATTAGTTGACAATGGTAATCAGGTAGCGCACACAAAAAGGTGTCTTCTTCAGCTGATGAGGACCTCAGAAGAGCAGGAGTGCAACAATGGAACTCTATTGTGTATCACAAGAGCATGGAGGTGATATTGATGGAATGGACATCATGAAGGTGACACTGTGGAGGTGACATCATGGAGAGGACACCGTGGAGGTGACATCATGGAGAGGACATCATGAAGGTGACAACGTGGAGGTGACATCATGGAGAGGACATCATGCAGGTGACACCATGGAGGTGACATCATGGAGAGGACATCATGAAGGTGACACCGTGGAGGTGACATCATGGAAGTGATGGAAGTGACATCATGGAGGTGACATCATGGAGGTGACAGGTCAAGGAGCAGGTAGGGTTTAGGCATCTTGCTCAAGGATGCTTACTAGACATTGGGGATCAAACCTAGTATCTTTTGGTCAAACACCCTAGCCACTACATTTTCATACAGATCACCAGGAAGTTCCCTCACCAAAGCGACGGCTCGTGTGTTCAGGGGTCAGTCCGGTCTCCAGGTGTCCACACGGTGACCATGGCGACCAGATCACCTCCGCATCATCAGGACGACAGCGCGACATTTACCGGACCCAGGCCGGTACCTGTCGTCCTAATCCAATGCAAAGAGCGAGAGAGAGAGAGAGAGAGAGAGAGAGAGAGAGGGGGGGGGGGGGGGGAGAGGGAGAGAGAGAGAGAGAGAGAGAGAGAGAGAGAGAGAGAGAGAGAGAGAGAGAGAGAGAGGGGAGAGGGAGAGAGAGATAACTTTGGTGGTAAGTGCATCGTCTAACTTCAAATGCACACAGCATAAAATAGCTGTTGGCACTATTTACGAACATGTACAGCATGTAGGATTCAAACCCCAAAACCCAGGATTGGTACGGGAAAAGTTTTCAATACATTGTATTGTTTTGCCTCGTTAAATATTAGTTTTTATCTGTGATATTCGCATGGCTGGTTACAAACAATAGAAATATAATGTGAATATTATATTACATTATAGTGTGAATAACAAACAAGAGACGCTGACAAGCCGTCTGTCGAGGAAACTCCCCCGTCCATTTTGGGAGGAGGAAACCACAGCGCCGCTCCGACGTTACGTATCCGAAACCACAGTAGAAGTAGGTCACTGCTTCCAGCTCCCACAGCCATGGCAGGACGCGACAGAATAGCCCACCTCCTCCGACAGCTTCAGAAAGCTGCGTAAGTAAAAACAGTTTTCCTGTATTTCAAAGATAAAGTAAAGAATGCGAAGTTCCGTAAGCCTACTTGTAGGCTGAAACTTAAACCCCAAACATGACCTTTAACACTGACATTGTTTTTAAAACGGTTTCTTGTTTTAATAGGTGCAGATGTCCTGCACATTCAAACACATATCACCAAGGTGCTTGCTTCCATTCCCAGTAGTACAATACCGTAGTCGTGTGCTTTGCATATTGGATATTAATGGATGTGTTGGTTAGGTGCGGCAGCGGCGGCGTGCACGGTCAGAAAAACCGACTATGCGTTTGAGGTAAAGGAGATCACGCTCAGGCGCGTGCACCGTGCGTGTCCTCCCATAACTATAATGGAGCGGTAATGGAAAACATATTGAATGAATAATTTATTCATTTTCAGATGGCCAGCTCCAACATCAGATACGGAGAGGGGGTCACCCGGGAGATCGGAATGGTAACATGACGTCATGTTCATAATATAGACATATGCCCCCCCCCCCCCCCCCCATATTGTGTTGAGTGACATTCTGTCGTTGTGTAGGACCTCCAGAACATGGGGGCCCGTAACGTGTGTCTGATGACGGATCGGAACCTGTCTGTTCTGCCGCCGGTGAAAACCGTCCTGGAGTCGCTGGCCCAGCACGGCGTGAACCACAAGGTGTACGACGAGGTCCGAGTGGAGCCCACAGACGCCAGGTAGCGTCCCGTTGCTGTGAGTCAGTTTAACCAGCAGGGGGAGACAACGTCTAAAACACTTTCGCTTCGCTTTGTGTAAAATGAATCAATGAATTATGCGCCAAGTTTAACCATCGATCATTGATAGGCCTCTTCTGCTCCAGATGGAGGATGCAAAAGGCAGCTTCACCATTTGTTCGCAGGAGGAGCAATTGGTCAGCCATTTGAGCAGAACTGACCCTAATATAAGCCGCTACTTACGACCTGTATTAACCAGAATGTTGTTGTGATATGATCTTGTCAAATCTCACATCTCACCGTCTAGTGACCGCTGTAGTGATACAAGCACATTTTGTTCCAGTTAAGAGACCACACCGTTTTGTTCAACCGTTATTATCAACTTAAGAAAACTAGGTCGCCGTTTAATGTTTGCCTAACTACTTTAACTCAGAGTACTCGGATACCATGCCAGAAGATGAAGATGTGTGATTTATAAATGGATATCTCTGTGAGCAGCTTTAAGGAAGCCATCGCCTTCGCCAGGAAAGACTCCTTCGATGTTTATGTTGCTGTGGGCGGGGGCTCTGTGATTGACACCTGCAAAGCAGCCAATCTGTACGCCAGCCACCCTGAGGCGGAGTTTCTGGACTTTGTCAATGCTCCCATCGGGAAAGGGAAGCCTGTTACAGGCGTCCTCAAGCCTCTGATTGCAGGTACCAAAAAAAGGCAGCATGCTTTAGTGGTGTCCTCAAAGAACAGACACCAGATTAAGGCCAATAGCACGATTAGCTGAGCCACTGCAGGATTAAAGCAGCAGAAGGGTGCCAAGCTCAGTGTAGATTGACCACAAGTTCAAGTTCTGTTTGGCCTTGGCCACTGGACTGGTATAAACACAGGGCAATATAATGTTGTTGATAATAGAGCAGACGATATTGAAACCACAATTCAGTTCAGCAAAGGCTTAAAAACTATGAAAGTTTGTTCAATAGAAGTAAAGCATAAATAACGTTATAATACACAACTGCGACCACACCAATACACAACAATTCTTCACAACATGTATTCGCCATCTTCCATCGTTCATAAATGTATTTAACACAGTCCAACACCCATGGGATGTAACAAACCATTGCCTCTAAACACCTCATAATAACTGGGTGAGAGAACTTGGTATCAGTGAAGAGGAGAGGGATATAAAAGAACTTGCTCAACATATGAGCTTTGTATATATTTTCAGGCTGAATGATCAAGACCACATCTAGGGGTTGACCTACATTGTCTAAAATTAGTAATATTAATACTGTGATAATAAAGCGGAAACACATCGTCTTCTTCCTCTCTTTAGTTCCTACAACGGCCGGAACCGGCAGTGAAACAACGGGAGTGGCCATTTTTGATTTTGAGGAACTGAAGGCCAAAACAGGTGAGTCTTGCAGAAACTGCAAAGCTCTATTGCCAGACAGGTTGTTGGGGCTGAATGTGAATATCCCTTCTGTGGTCTGGTTTGTCCAGGAATAGCCAGCAGGGCCATCAAGCCAACCCTGGGGATGGTGGACCCGCTCCATACACTGCACATGCCTGAGAGGGTCGCCGCCAACAGTGGCTTTGACGTGCTCTGGTGAGAACACTCTAGACTGTTCCGGTTGCTCCCTCATATTACACAGAGAACCCTCGTCCCCCAACATCGCAGAGGTCTTTAGTTCTGGTGGTTGGTTTGCTGAAGCCAGGCCAACCATCTCTTTCTTGTAGGCTTTCAATAAGGCGCCACGTTGTTGTTTTGTCCACAGGTCAGGTGGACTCTGGAGGGTCTGTCTTTTAGGGTCTTTTCATTCACCTTTATCCCATGTGAACACTGGCTTTGAAGGTTTTATGGTCGTGCTGGGGTCAGCCAACATTACCTGTCCCTGAAACATCTTGAGGAGAGCAGAGGTCAGCACCCCAAAGTTTGTCGACCTTCTTTCCATTTTAATTGATGGTCTGAAGGCTCCCTCTGGAATCCAGTGTGAACACTGGTGCTAGGGTCACAGATCCTAGAATAGCAAAACCACATGGATATGCTCTTTCTTTGAATACATGTAGAAACAGAGATTCGTACTTCCAACATCAATTCAGGTTCTTCTTGTATTTTAATGGTAATTGGTTTTAATGTGTTGATTTTAGACAGATATTAATGAAAAACGGCTAGTTTTTAGCTAATATATGTACTAAACTGTGTTTGTTATTCACATACAGTTCCCCATGTTAAAGCCAATTAGACTCTTGTAGGGTCATGTGACCCTTCCTTCACTGACAATCCCAAAACTAAGTATGTGATTAAATGTAGTGAAATGCTATGATGAGCACAGCCAGCTGACGGTGACAATAACCAACCATCAACGTAACTATCAGGTAAAGGTAAAGGGGGGTGGTCTGTTGTTTTGAACTTTGTTCCAGTCTTAACCCCCCCCCCCCCCCCCCCACTAGCCACTCCCTGGAGTCCTACACTGCCCTTCCCTACAACATGCGAAAGCCCTGCCCCCCCAACCCCATCAACCGCCCCGCCTACCAGGGCAGCAACCCTATAAGCGACGTCTGGTCCAGACACGCCCTCAACGTGGTTGCAAAATACATCAAACGGTAGGACCAATCAGATAAAAAAACAATCAGAATAAATTAATGTTTCTTGTACTTACAGAGTAAAGTTGCACTCTTTGTGAAATGGTTGTCATAAAAGTGTGATGGTTTTTCTTCTTCAACATGACGGAAAGTTGCAAAATGGCGAAAAAGCGTCTTTTTTCGCAGATCCGAAAATGCTTACAGGATATGGCCTTACGACCTCTACAGACTCGATACGAGAACAGCCCAATAAACTGGTTCTGAAGTAACTTTATGGGATTGTAAATGGAGTAATACTCACACTAAGTGGAAACGCTAGGTCCAGGTGACGATTATTTCAGAGCCATCCCCCTCCAGGTGCTGTTCTTTTCAGAGTTCTGTTCTGCTCACATATTCCAGGGCTGTGCGAGATCCAGAGGACCTGGAGGCTCGTTCCAGCATGCATCTGGCCAGTGTGTTCGCCGGGATCGGATTTGGCAATGCAGGAGTCCATTTGTGGTGAGCCTGGTGCTGGAGAAGCCCCTTCAGCCTTCATGCTACATTGAGTTTAAGGCAGGCTTGCTTATCTCTAAGCCGAGCTGTACCTGGCCAGGTAGTCAGGGTTTGGGAGGAGGTGTGGCTACAATCGTAGCTCTGCCTCTAACCACCAGGGGCAGGATAGTATGAAGATTAGGGTTATTGACTTCCAGATGAAATGTAGTGGGTTGGATCCAAGCGGTAGCCATGACCGCCTGTGTGTGAAGCGCACGCGGAAGCGCGTAGTTCTATTCCCACCCTCAATGTGCCAAATATGGATTGTTTCCACTGAAAATCTCAAGCAATGGTGGCGCCCATCACGTGAAATCTAAGGCTTCATAATGTTTTTTTGTAAATGAAATAAGTCTATACGTTCAATCCCCGCACAGGCTACCTATAGGCATGTCCTAACCCCTACCTGCTCAATGACAAATAATTCACTGCAAGCCCCTTTTGGACATAATAATAATAATAATAATAATAATAATAATAATAATAATAATAATAATAATAATAATAATAATAATAATAAGTAATAGCCCCTCCTCCCCCTTCAACTTTTTAGGACTCGGTGTACTTTTATTTCTTGAGGTTTAGAATAAAAGATTTTTGAAAATATGTATTTCATTTACAACCTAACCCTAAAAGTTCTCCATTCATCCTCTTATACTAATAGCCTAATGCTGTCTAATACTGTGTTTATCTTATTTGAAGCCAACTTTGTCACTGAATGGCTCTCTGTTAACTCTGTTTAGCCATGGGATGTCATATCCTATAGCTGGTAACGTCAAGACATACAGAGCTAAAGGCTACAATGTGGACCACCCAGTAGTGGTAAGATGTACTTAAGATATTGTATTAAATATGTAAATTAAGGAAATATGTCCTTTATTAAGACCCTTTAGTATCTTCCTTAAATATACCCTTTATTACAACCTTTTAATATACCCTTATAAGTACATTGTGAGCAGAAAGATATACTAAGTGTGTGTGTGTGTGTGTTCCTACAGCCTCATGGACTTTCTGTGGTCCTCACATCTCCAGCGGTGTTCAATTTCACTGCCCCCATGTGTCCAGAGCGCCACCTAGAGGCTGCTGAGATCCTCGGTAAACGGCAACAACAACTACAAATTTAATATTTATTATATTATATAGGATTTAATTTCGACCCTGAATTTAAATCTGTCCTAAAGGATCATCAATGTTCACTGACCACAGCTGCTCTGGTCATTGGGGTGCAGGATAGGCTTGTGGTTGGGGTGTTCCACTCCTAGCCGAAAGGTTCTGGGTTTGATCCCCAATGTCCATAGCCTACCTGTAAGCATCCTTGAGGCAGGATGTCCTAACCCCTACCTGCTCCTTAATGACATGTATCTGAATCCACTGTAAGTCACTTTTGATAAAAATGTTTAAAGTGTGTTAAATGACAAAATAGTAATTAGCAAAGCAAATTGTGTGCGTGTGTGTGTGTGTGTGCGTGCTAGGTGCGGATGTCAGCAGGGTAAAGAGGGAGGATGCTGGGCCACTGCTAGCCGACACGCTGCGTCAGTTCCTGTACGACCTGCAGGTGGAGAACGGCCTGAGTGCTGTGGGTTACACCAAGGACGACGTGCCTGACCTGGTCAAGGGAACCATACCTCAGGTACCAAGCAACGCCTGGAGCCTCTAGGATGGTTCATACAGCTGCATACATACTTTAAAGTGTTTGTTGCAAAGGAATATGAAGAGAGCTGCGGCCTTGTTTTTCAAACCGTCAACTGTCAAGTCTATCAAGTAAACAATGTAACTTGGTTATACATCATCCAGTAAAATGGAATCGTGATCACATTTGTTTTGGGCTGAGGGTGTGACATCACTTACTGTCCTGTTCCCACAGGAGCGGGTCACCAAGCTGTCTCCCAGAGAACACACTGAAGAAGACCTGACTCATCTGTTTGAGGCCTCTCTTAAGCTCTACTGAGTCCGAGTCCTTAACACAAACTCTGAAGAGATTGATGAACAGACACACTCCACCATTACACGGTCCAGTCTTTTCTAGACTGTGTCGTAAATTAAAACACTGCTGTTAATCACTGTTAATCTTCTACAGTGAATGAAACACCTACCTTCTTGTCTTAAACATGTTCTTAAAGCACTCACCTCGTCGCCCAGGGCCAACTGCTACACTAAACTGTCCGTCAATCGCCAGTGTCACCTCAGTGACCATGAACCGACAAATTTAAATGGCTGAAAACTTATTCAAAATTATGCCAATGCATGAAACACTGCACATTTAAAAAATATGTTTTAAGGTGCTTTTAACATGTCATCTTGATTCAGGAAAATCTTCAAAATCTTTCGAGAAATAATAAAGGAATCTGTCATCTGCTTTTGGTAGGGTCCTATCTTAGCCTGGCCTGGGATTGGCTGGGTACAGAAAACCAATTAGAATCTTTTTGTGAGCAATGAGTGTGGTTTAGCTGACTATTATACCATGCTAAATAAAGCTTGAATGGTTTAAATAGGCCCTGTTATCCCCCCCCCCCCCCCCCCCCCCCCCCACTCGCCGCTCTGACTGATCATGGCCACCATAAGTAGAGCCATCTCAGCCTGTTAACAGACCAGCTGGATGTAGGCTGATGATTATTTATAGAACCATAAACTAAACCATACAAACTATTAATTTAACTTAAGAACACTTGTGGTATGAAACATATGTACAACATGAAACCATCAATCCATCCATCAATCTATCTTTACTATATATGTAAGGACTTGACCATCTATCCATCTATCTTTACTATATATGTAAGGACTTGACCATCTATCCATCTATCTTTACTATATATGTAAGGACTTGACCATCTATCCATCTATCTTTACTATATATGTAAGGACTTGACCATCTATCCATCTATCTTTACTATATATGTAAGGACTTGACCATCTATCCATCTCTCTTTACTATATATGCAAGGACTTGACCATCTATCTTTACTGTATACGCAAGGACTTGACCATCTATCCATACATCTATCTTTACTGTATAATTTAGGACTTGATCTTTACTGGATATGAAAAGTGTTGGAGTAGACCCAGTTTAATCTCAAACGAATGTAAAACGTCTATCTAGACACACATTTCATTTACTACTTCTTACAGCTCCTCAGAATATAATGCTAGGTGTGAGTTTAGAGGCTTCAATGCTCCATCCACAGTGTCCAGCCAAGACAGGCCATGACCCTGGCATTCAGACCCAGTAGCATGTCCAGACAGAATCAGAGCACAACCGAGCCTTCGCAGTGCGGTGCGGAGAATATACACATGACCAAATTAACTTATTTCATTTATGTAGCAGATTTCGTAGGGGTGTCACTCAGGATGGCCAATCAAATGTCCCCCCTAGGCCCCTGGTTAGACGGGGTCTGACCAGGGGCTTTGGTGGGGTTTTGGTGCTGGCTGGTTTAGCTGTGCAGGACTGAATGAGTTTGCTTGGCACACTTCGTCTTGCATGCTTCTAAGTACCAACGTTTCTAAGCCAGTTTCCAGATTACTTGGGAGAAGGGTTATATAATGAAGGCTGCGGGGTTAAGAATGTCTCATTGTGATGCCTTTAAGTGGTTAACCTATGGGCGCAGAGAGCAGAGAGACTTCTGGAAGGGAAGGGAGCTAAGAGTAGTGGTACAGTGAAACAGCAAACAACATGTGTTTCATACCAATGCTAACAATCCAATCCATCAGTCATAGATAGGACTCGTAATTAATCAGAACTATTATTTTTGTTGATCATGACATGGCTTATGACTGGATGTCTCCATACCCTCCCAGGCCTCACTACTGGGAATAAACAAAAAGATAAACATATCTAATAGGGAACATTTGAACGAGCAACCTACAGGTCAATAGTGTGTTTCTAGAGTTGATGGATCTGTGCTGTATGGTTTCTGCTACAGGCATTCTTCTCAAGTGAGTTTGCAAAGAAAAAACGCACGTGCACTGAGCCCATCCAGGATTAGCTGGATGGACAGCTGACTATTTAAAGGAGGCCGTGTGGCGTATTTGGACCTCAGTCTCAAGAGTCCCATGCAACACTGCAGCATGCAGCAGATATACATGCAGAGTGATGAGCAGTTTGAGGTCTTTACCACAGTGTTCTCTCCGCAAGGTGAGTTAGACCACACACACACACACACACACACACACACACACACACACACACACACACAGTGGTTGGATCCCTCTGGTAGTTAGAGCCATCATGATGGACTTGAGCTTTCTAAGTCTAGTTTAACTTTAACATTGACAGTACTGCTCACTGAAGGTCTATCTAAACAAGTGTTTAAATGTCCACGAGCATTTTAGTGTGGACTGTTTAAATATACATTTGTGGTGTCAAAGGTTCTAGTAGTGGTTCTATTCTATTAGTGTGGCACGGCTTAGCAAACTTTTCTCCCCAGTTTGCAGATCGAGGGTGAGAACGCAGTCCACAGATGAAGATAAGGTGAGTTTGGAAGGTATCCTATTAAGTGACTCTTTCTCGCAGTCACTCTCACAACCGATTGTTATACTCTCGCACAATGTAACCTGCCAACATTTTCTGAAAACCTAAATGGGCGTGCTTTCAAAACACAAATGGAAAAGTACAAGTACCGACAGCCTTACGTAATCATTGACCTAATCAGCAACAGGAGATTAAAGGGCGTCTATTTTACATATGGGTGGACTAGACACGCGCACCAGGTGTGATGTCACTACAGGGTACATTTTGTAATGGCTTCTAATGGCTAATTAACATCACACCTGGTGGTAAAATACAGCCCCTTTACATGTGCCATTCAGGTGGTGGCGACCATTAACTATAGAGCCCATTGTCCGGAAGAATTGGATCTGAGCCACGGTGATGTCATCCAGGTTCTGCTCAAAGAGGATCCCTCATGGTGGTTTGGACGCCTGCACAACGGAAACGAGGGCTACTTCCCCTCAGCCTGCGTCACCACACGTGGCCCGGTACGTGTGGTTCTGCTTCTGAGTCAACCTGTGCAGTACGACCACTAGTCTAGTGTTGCTCACTTGGAGCAGTGGCGCTGCTCTGCACTGCTCTTCCAGCACAGATCAGGTTATGCTGCCTTTCTCCTGGACATTGAAACAAGAGTTACTCAGTTCAGATGTGAGAGCTTTTTAGAGTCTATTGTGAAATGATCGCTCTGCAGTTAATATGTTCAATTGAGGATGTGTATTTGTAGACGTTCTCAGTTCTCTTTCAACAGTCCTTCTGTGTTGATGGACACTCTTATTGTATCTGGTTTTTGGATCGGACTGGTGTACTTCAAGGTCCATCCCACTGTTAAGTATTATAGTGTAACAAGCCACATGTCCCCAGAAACACATGTTCATGGGGACACATGCCCCCTGCAGAAAAATGGGGTTGCATATTGGAGTGTTTGGGTTACAAATGGGGCTTTATGCAGGTTACTTCAAACTGGTTTGAAACACAAATGACTGTGGTTTTCCTCAAAGTATAACGATTGAATATGTTTCAGCAGAGTGGGGAATCAGGGAAAGCCACGCCCAGCCTCTTGAGGAGAGGCTCTGTACCTGTTGTCATTGCAACCCCGGCCTCCCCCTGTAGCCATCCTGGGTAACCACATCTGCACTTTCAGCACCATCATTGAATCAACAAATACGATAAAATAAATGACAGTCACTGTGGAACAAGTGACTACAAGTTAACACTGTTCATAAGATGAAATCCATTATCTTATAAGGCAACCCATTAAAAGCGAAAGAAGGTTAGAATCTAAGAATCTTCCAACAGGTATGTGACCGTTTATGTATGTATAGACAAATGCTGACGGAGGTATTGAGAGCATAATCTCTTTCTCTGTTTTAGCACTGGCAATGGACTTGGGACGCCCAGGCTGCCTAGGAAGAACAGCATTCGGCGTGCCCTGGCACTCGACAGCCCTTCCACGATGGGATCCCCCAGCCTCCTCCACCGTGTCCTGGCCAAATCCAGGAGGAAGAGCTGCCCTCACCTCCCCCATGTCTCCGCAGACCCAGGCTCCATCAATTCAGCCTACCTGCCTGACTAGGGTGCCTTCAGAGAAACATTTAGACTCAAGCATTTAGACTCTGAAGCCCAAAGCACACGGCTGTGTCAGGACAGACGTGAAATAGGGATCCAAAATGGACTTCAGTCCAGCGAGCGGCAAAAATAGAGCCACGCTACGTTCCCGCTCCGCGTGCTTTGCTCCTTTGAAACAATAGGAACCTATTTCTTATTTGTGTCACTCTAAAAATATGAGGCAACATTTCCACTGTGTGATTTTGGCTTTATCCCCAAGTAGACTCAATTCTATGTTTCTGTGACACTAGCACTAGGCTATCTTTTTGCTGTGACACATGTATGTCATGCTAGCTACTAGCCAATAGCAAGACGCGACCACCAGACAGTAGATATTGATATTGGGCTGTTGCAAAGAAAGAACGAAGGGAGATATATAATAATATGCTTGTATCATATTAAGCATTTAGGACATGTCTACAACATGCTCAAGTAACAATTTGTATGCACTTTGCACTTTTGGCTTTGTCTTTGGAAAATGCACATTTACACTCTATTTACACCACTGGATTTAAATATGACCAGCAGGGGCAGAGCGAGGGCCATGAACCATACCAGGATGGTACTGGACTGACACAATGGTCTGGTTACAATATTATGTCCCGAACCAAATCAATAGTGTAGCTGGGCAATAGCATAATCCAGTTGGTAAGCAAGATGTCTTCAGTAGGCTACTCTAGTTTAGTCCAAATAAATACAGTAGCGTGATAAAAGTATTGAACTTGTGTGGACATTTGATCCCATATCATTGTGTTGGTGTTGTCATTTTCCTGTCACACACGGTGCCGTCTACTCTCATTCAGCTTTTTACCTCAGTGACACTTCAATGTGATGTATGTTTATTGCGCAAATTCATTTTTGTATAAAATACAGAGAAAACCTACCTCTCCTTATCTGCTTTAACATAGGTTCTATTTATTTTGACCAGTGACTCCTAGTATTGAACAGAGAGTAGTGTGTGAGCTTGTAAGGCCTGGTTAATGCCCACACAGGACCTCATATAATCACATTTAATTCTATTTATTTAGTATTCTCAGTACCCATACTATACGATACATTACGATACTTTATGAAAATTACGATGAATCATTAACAATACATTTATTCCATATTGAACAGTTACCAGACTTGTTCTGAGACAAACAATAAACCCAAACATTACATCAACCTGTCCAAAATTGAAAATGAATTCTATCAAGGAACAAATCTTTCCATTTAAAAACAGCATTCACACGCAAAGGCTTCATTGAGGTACAGAATATGGTTTGTTAGTCATTGTTAATGGTTAAAATCCTAAAAATGATTTCCTAAAAATAATCTGAACCAGCCATCTCATCTGTTTAAAATGAGAACTAAAAAACTATTAAAACAAGCTTTAAATCAAACCATGTATTTAGGCCGATTCATGCAGTTGTATATTTAAAAATATATATTTTTAAATGAAATGTAAAATATTGTTGTATACTCACTGGGATCAAAGCCATTAAAATGTTTTGCTGAAGGTCTTCCTGTTGATAATGATATTGCCTCCATCTATTGATATCATCCAGAAACCACCTCTATCCTGACTGACCATCATACTACCTTCCATCCGGTCAAACTGCTTCCTTCTTTACTGACAGTAAAGAGTCCTAAAAATGACCTTTTCACATTTGACATTTCATCTAAAACTCTGGAGATGAGGGAATTGAGAGACAAAACTATGTAGACAGACGTAGGAACACTGAGAATTGTCCACGACAAACTTCAGCACCAGTTTTAACATAGAATTCAGACTCAAAGTAGATACGATTTTTTTTTAAATTCTCTGAAACTGGAGTCAGAACTGAACCCCCTGAAGTGTTGCTTACCTCACTCAATATACATTACTGAAGACGAAGAAATATATATAATAATATGCTTGTATCATATTAAGCATTTAGAATCCAATAAATGTTTCAGTTATCAACAATTAACATATGCGTTACAATATGTAGGGCTTGCACCACTTCAAAAATCAGAGCTAATGGGACTGTTTCAGACGCAGCAGCACATTGTACATTAGGAGCTAACCTCACCAGCCACAGGAAGCACATTCTCACACAAATCATGGCTTAGTTAGGCAAATGCTGAATATACCTTCAACTCCAATAACACAAAGTGACAAGGATAGAAGAAGTGTGACTACCTAGATAAAACCGTCTGTAAGACAGAGTCACTGTTGTTGGTCAGTAGTGAACCAGTAATCTGGCCTGCTTAGTCACTCATTACTCATTGAGCCATCTTTCTTTCCAAACACCACCATCTCCCATTCACCAGTAAGCTATCAGATGGGTCATTCTCTAAACTAGAGATACCACTATGGCAATATGTCAGCTTGGTTATCGTATATTTGAAAAAGTAGGAACCTTGCATAAGTACGGCCAGCTCCCAGAACCCCGGAGCCCTTCTAACATCTCTATCAGGCTGAGTGTAGGTGCTTCTGGGCAGTGCAGGTGCTGGGGAAATTGGGCAGATCCAACCTGCTATGATTGTGCTGATTTTGATTGGATAGGTAAGTGGTCTCCAGGGCTCTCTTCTGGGGAGCAGCCTAGCTCCTCACAACCCAGCAGCGAGCTGTTCAGGTGGGCACCCCTCAGCAGGCTTTCTCCCTGGATCTAGAAGACAGACGGACACAAGGTTTATATTCAGGCTGACACAGCTAGAGGACCGTAGGTTACGTCTTGACCCCGCTAGAGGCAGTTAGACTAAGTCTTGGCACAGCTAAAAGCAAACACCAGCCTGATGACACAATCTAGGCTATCTGTCAACTACCAGCACGAGAATTGTGGCCACCTGAGTGCTTTGGAAATGTTCCTGGGTGCAGAGTGGACCAGTCGGGCTGTCTTCACTCCAGGCCTCCAGAACCAAACTCTTCCTCTCGGACTTCCAGCAAATAGGGATCTGAACCATTTGGAGATGGATAGAATAGGATAGGATAGTCTTTATTGTCCCCGAGGGGCAATTTGGTTTGCAACAGTAGTCAACACAACCAATACACATCATAAAAAATGTAAAAAAATTAAATTAAAATTAAAAATAAAACATAAATACATATAACATACAGTAGATGTCATCCTGAAAAAATGCAATGAGATATAAAGCACTAAGAGTTCATCAGTCCTTGGGAGAGATTTTAAAAGGAAGTGCTGTGACATGTTAGCATCACATGTATTATATACTGGGTAGAGATATTTAATGTATCGCTCTGGTTACGTCCTGGTGTGACATTTTCTGACCTCAGAGAGAAGACAAGACAGGGAGCCTCCGTTGTGCATGAAGACACCAGTCTCCACTAGCAACGGACTGCTATAGGCCTCCACATACAACAGTTGAAAAAACAAACACACACGCGCGCACACACACACACACACACACACACACACACACACACACACACACACACACACACACACACACACAGGCAACCCACTGTGGTATGCTTTATAAGCTGTAGCGAGTTAAGGATACAACCAATGTATCGTCGACATTTAAATACTGCACTAAAAGTTAATAGCAATTGTAATGGCTAATCAACATCACAGCTGGAGGTAAAATGGGGGCTCTTTGAGTATATGGTGTAACTACTTTTGTCAGCACTACCTGAGGGCCCTCCAGCCCCAGTGGGCCGTCCTGGCTGCTGTGGATGGACTTGAAGGGTATTGGTGTTTGAGGAGGCAGCAGCAGGGCCTTGATGGCCTCAGGAGTCCTAAACCTTTCCAAAACACAGCAGATGACCTGCATCAAACCTGACCACACCCCTTGTATTCTACTTTCTCTGTCTGTACTGCTCAGTCAATTTCTAGTGTGGCTCTCTAGCCACACACTGGGAACCAGACGAATCTGCAAGGTCATGTTTTATTTGCTCTGGAAAATACATCTGACGCCTCCCCCTCCCGTTCAGACAGAATTCCAGCTGACGGGCCGATCACAGCCGTTTATCTAATATGGGGGGGGGGGGAATGTATTGTGATCTGTTTCTTTGAAAGAAAACTGACGACGCTCATATTACCTTGCCCAACCCAAGCACACACAGAACCCACGGGGAAGGCAGCTCTCAGCCCAGTACAGATGGAGGATGTAACAAACAATAAAGGATAGCAGGGAATCCATTAGGATGTCATGAATAAGCCTTATATTGTCAATAGTATGTAAAGCTAACATGGAACCCAATGCCGCTAGCAGAGTAAAACAAACAAACCTGGGCTCCAGTGAACCAGTAGTGAAATAGTACTTGGGGTTGTGTTTGGTGCTGCAGCGGATGGCTAGCTCTCCGTGGGGGTGAGGGCTGCTGGTAACACTGGGATGCTTCATAGCACTAAGTGGCGTGGAGGTCAGCGTAGACTCCTCACCTGGGCCCTTGTTGAAGAACTGTCAGGAGACATAGAGCCTCTAATGCCACACTACCATACCACGCTAGCCCCACCCACTTACCCGCTACTACTCTTTACCACAATATCCAGCTCATCTAACTTAATCCACTCTTCAACATTGAACTACTAACCTGTTAGCTCATCTAACTTCATCTACTGTTGAACATAGTTAACTTAATCCACTCTTCAACATAGAGCTACTAACCTGTTAGCTCGTCTAACTTAATCTACTGTTGAACATAGTTAACTTAATCCACTCTTCAACATAGAGCTACTAACCTGTTAGCTCGTCTAACTTAATCTACTGTTGAACATAGTTAACTTAATCCACTCTTCAACATAGAGCTAGTAACCTGTTAGCTCGTCTAACTTAATCTACTGTTGAACATAGTTAACTTAATCCACTCTTCAACATAGAGCTAGTAACCTGTTAGCTCGTCTAACTTAATCCACTCTTCAAGAACCAAGATTGCCGCTTGGAGAGTAAGGCCCGCGGTCCATCAGTTGAGCATGCTTACCTCTGAAGGAGAGAAGCCCAGGGTTCTGACAGGGGTGCTGCCATTGGAGGAGGAGCATTCAGGCTCCTCCTCTGCTTTCAGACACGTTTCTCCATCCTGGAATACACAAGAAGCACAGCTTAAAGGGCCCCTGTTTCACCACTAACCAGGTGTGAGGCTGATTAGGCATTTCAAAATCTATCCACCCAGTCATGTCACCTCCCTGGTGGACTGTACCAACAGGTAGCTGATCCATCTATCATTCTGACAGATGAATTGAGTTTCTAGGACCTATAAACAGATGCTTGCATAAAGATACAAGTTGAGGTGTAAAGGAGGTATATGTCAAGGAATAAGGGCAAGAGACCGTGAGCATTTTGGTGTTTGTGTGAAGGTCCGGAGAGCTCAGGTCCACAACGCCCCTGCTAAGCATGGTGGCGGAACCGGAGGATGGAGATGACTGCTGTTCAAGTGTCAGGAGTGATGGTATCATTTGCTGCAGGCTGGCCCAGGCCACTGGGTCCTGTGGAGTCACATTAGATATTGATTGATGTGACAAAATATGACTCTATATGATTCTTCTTTTCTCATGTTACTGTAAGTATTGGTGAAGTAACTGAGAGATGTATTGACAGACCATCTATTTCTATTGTTTATTTTGAGTAAGAGGCAGGCAAAATAAGATGTCTTCTCCCTGCTCCTTTTCCATCATGGATGTGTAAATAGATTTGTGTTTTTGACTGTGAATCCCATTTTCTTTTCTGGAGTTGTGCATTACCATGAGCGGAACAATGGGTCAGTTCAGAAACCATCACAGCTCCCACAGCACCTGAACCATCTGCAGGGACTCCAGCAGGCCGGGGAGGAGGTGCAGAGGTGTCGAGCTGACCAGGGGGTGTTGGCTCAGGGAGATAGGAGGGTGCTGCTCCTTGTCCATGCCCGGGTCCTCCAGGGTGCTCAGAGGACAGCTGCTCATGGCCTCGTCCTTCACCTCACTGATGCAGCGGTTGCACAAGACCTCCCCCTGCTGGTGAGGAGGAATGGAGGATGTGAATAGAATGTATCAGTCCTGTATATTAAAAGCTGTGTAATAAACAAAGCTGTGTAATAAATAAATATATATATATGGCCATGGCCACTTGCAAATCATTGAAATATAAGGGTGTTGATTCATATTTTGTAGTAATGCTGTCTCAAAATGACAACTTTTGCCTGGGTCTGACTAATGTCATTTAACATGAGATTGATATGGCATGCAGACGTTACCTTATTACTCCGGTACATAGAGACGACCTTAGTAACGACATGAAAACGGGGAAGATTTCTAAACGTAGTCCCATCCGAGTCCGGTCCAAGTTGACAGTTATTAACGATTCGTTGAGCGCATTTATTTAGGACGATGATAAGACTGCTTATGTTACAATCACGTCATAGCCGGCAGTTATCGAAAGTTAATCAACACCCCTCCAGGCAATCAGAATCGAGTACTCACCCGGGCCATGGTATAAATATTTTATTACACAGTTTTGTTGAATACTCAGTTCTGATTGGTCAATTAAGACATTCTATGGTCTGTTATTTCTGAATGACTGCTGCTATGAATAACAGACCGTTGCTATGGAGGCTATTTCCAACCGTAGACTTTGCGTTGGGGTCCTGCATCACCCTGTCTGGGTTCATTTCACAATAACGACCGGCTTGCTGTACATTATCCCTTACATATACACTAAAGCCATACAAAAGGGTTCACAGGTTCACAAGACTAATACACTGCCATTAGTGAGGGTAACAGACCATAGTGGAAGTGCTGTAGCAGTGACAGTGTCTGTCACCGGGTCTACTACTGGACTTCAAGGAGCTGTGGGTGGAGATGATGGAGGAGGAGGTGTCAGCGGAGGTGACGGAGGAGGTGTCAGAAGAGTTGTCTGTGGAGGTGAGGAAGGAGCGGTGCAGGAGATAGCCCTCATTCTCCACCTTCCTCTTCAGGGTGGAGTTCCAGTGGTTCTTAATAGAGTTGTCTGTTCTGGAAACAAACACTTAATAGTTCATGTCCACTCCCTCCTCTTCCAGGTCGAGTTAGTTTTCTATTCTTTCCCCTACTTTGGACCTACCTGCCAGGCAGTAGTTTGGAGATCCGTGCCCAGCGGTTCCCCATGATTTTGTGGGCCTGGTAAATCATGCTGTCCTCTGCCAGGGTCCACAAGCTCTTCTTGACGGCCGGGTTGAGGTGATTATGCCAGCGCTCTCTGCACTGCTTCCCAATGCGGCTGTGAAGGTGCTTGGCGATGACTGACCAGCGCTTCGGACCATACTTGTGCACCAACTGGATAACCTGCGTGCATGCAGAGACGAGAGACACAGCACAGGGAGGATGAAATTCTGCATATGGACTGTGGATGAGGTTTCTCATAGGAGCTCACTGTGGCCCCCTGCTGGTCAGGTGGCTTTACACTGCAACATCCTCTGACAACTTTGGAGGAACAAGAAAACCTTAAATCTGAATGATCAACAATCAGAACACTAGCCATAGAAGTCTTAAGGCAAAGTGAGGTCACACTACCAAGTCAGGTCAGTCGCATACAGGTCATTTACATCACAATGTTCCAATGTGTTTCTACAATGGCTCTGCTAGACCACATAAAGGTTAACAGGCCTGTTGTCTTTACCCTCTCATCTTCTTCCTGAGTCCAGGGTCCTTTCACCAGCTCTGGGCTGAGGACATTCTGCCACCGTCGCTGACACTGAAAGTCTGACCTTTGACACTGAGAGGAAGCAGGAAGCGAGCATGTTAGACTACTGTTACTGTATAATATATAACCTATAACATAGAGCTCAAGCTCCATAGAGAGCATAAGTCCTGTATACTGTGTATCACAATGGGGCCATCATTTCATATACTAACCTTGAAATGATAAGATATCAAAGACCAGTTGTTGACACCATACTCCTCCACCAGCATCTGCAGCTTTTCATCCTCAAGTCACAACAGAGGAACAAAAGTCAAGTTAGACTAGTGTTTCCCAACCTGGGGGTCAGGACCGCACCGAAGGTCACCTGATATGTGTATCGGGTTGTGGGAGGTTGTGGGTTATAGCCTGGGACCCAGATGAATCTGCAAGCTCATGTTTTATTTGCTCTGGCAGATACGGGGTGGGTTTGATACGATGACTGTACGGAGGAGTGCCATTGAGGCATTTTTATAAACAACCAAGATGGCTGCCACTGATGTGGAACGGTCTGTTGAATCCGCTATCGTGACCGTATTGAACAAACTGTTTACCATACTTCTGACAGGATTTGTTAAAAGTTTAATTTATGCCACACGTTTCGTTGCTCTGATTGGTTGAAGGTCTATTCAATTGCGTCCAGAGGCATTTTGGTCTGCGCCCATTGCTTACCGCCGCAAGCAATGGGCGAGGAACCTCTCAGTTAATTTTCGATTTCCAAGGGACATCGAAAATGAACGAAAATGAGAGGTTCCAGACTAATGCCATGCCATGTTTTCTGATTTGCCGTTGTGTTTTCTGATTTGTTGTTGTGTTTTCTGATTTGTTGTTGTGTTTTCTGATTTGCTGTTGTGTTTTCTGATTTGTCGTTGTGATTTGCACTTCAGGGCCACTGTAGGGGGGAAGATAAATTAAGAAGATAAAATAAGAAGAAGTTGAGGCAGAAGTTAAATTGGTTAAAACAGCAAGTTGGGGTCACAAAGAAATTCCAGACCTTAAAATAGCGTCATGGGCCAAAGTGGTTGAAAGCAATGGTTAATATACCATTGTCTAACTCACCTTGACCCATAGTCTTACTGCCTTGCAATATTTATTTAAACAGTGACTGGTTATTATTATTTACGGTAAAAGAATTGGTGAAAATGCATACCATTTAAACAGACATAAATCTCTTACAGCTGTTTATTACCTCCTCTTTAGACCACTTGGTCCTCCGGCTGGAGTAGCATCCCCCCAAACCATCAGATCTCAAACCAGCAGAAAGCTCCTTCACACTGACAACCAGAACGATTTACAGTTAGTTCACACACACACACACACACACACACACACACACACACACACACACACACACACACATACACACACCTCAATAGTGTGTAGTTTCAATAAGCAATGTTTCAATGTAGCCATATTTACTGTCAATAATGTCAATGATGTTCACATTTATTTTTCATTTCAACTCCTCTTATTGTGTATGGCTATATCGAGATATTTTCTATAGGGCCTATATTTGTTCGTAGTTTGATTCTTATTTAAACCATTGTATTTTGAATCCTTATTCCTGTACTTTGTGCTATGACACCTTAATTAATGAAGCAAATCTTATCTTATATGTAGATCTGGCAGATGTGTGATTCCTGGAAGTGTATTTGTAATTACCAAGACCTGCGAGTTTTGCTGGAGTTACTCATCTTCTGTTCTGCCGATAGTGATCTTGATGTTAGCTAGCACAGGTACACTTAGTGTAAAACAATGTTTCATGAACACTTAGGTCGCTATCTATCTAGCTATCTAGCTATCTAGCTTCAGGAATAGTTCAGCGGCTCCGTAGCGCTAGCTGCTTATTGCGTGGTTCCATCGACGCTAACCGTTAATTACAGTTTAGTCTGCTAGCTGATCAGAATCACTATCTTATTAGAGCCAACTATATTATTAGCGACTATCAAGTAAGCCGCTAATAATAAATCGGTAATATACATAAAACGGGGTATATTAAATAACCACCGTACTGCGATAAACGGCTACTTTAGCAGTTGAAGTATTTCATAACTGGACGGAAAAAAACGGTTGATGAGGAGCGCTCGAGACGAGCTGCTGACGCCTCCGCGCGCACCGTCCTCTGATTGGCCAGCTGGTACAAATAAATGAAGTGATTAACCAATTAGAAAGTAGTTCTATACACACTACTTTCATTAACAGTTTCAACCTCGATAATAATAATAATAATAATAATAATAATAATAATAATAATAATAATAATAATAATCATTCTCGTATGGAATAATGTATTGCAGTTTGAAGAGTTAGAAGATAAGTAGTTAGAGACAACTCAATGGAAGAATGATTAGGGTTAGGCCTATTCAAAAAGTATGTTGTCTCACTGCACACAAGCCTGAGTCTTGTACTGGTGTATAAACATATTTAATTATATTGCCAGGTACTGACCAGTTACACATTAGTGACCACAATATACAGAAAAGGTGAAGGAAGGCCTTTTATTGTTCGATTAATAATTTATCAGACATGCAAACAGCAATGTTAAAGCAATGAGTTCTTGGATATTTTAGTGGCAAACAAAACAAAATGGAGGATCTAGAGTGTGTATATATACAGGTTGAAATATACTACAATATGGACTCCTATGAGACAGCTGGATAATTAATTACAATAGTGTGTTTGTCAGCACAGTAGCCCGAAGGGGAACCATAGTTACTGTTGCAACAGTGGTATAGATTCCTCTTTTTTCCTGACATATATTTGATTAACAAGTTGGCTCTGAATAAAGGGACATTAAAATACATTTGGGTGAAGTTGGTCTTCCAAAACAAAATCAAGCTTATAAAAGAGAGGAAATGGCCAAGCCCTGCGACAGGTCCAAACAACGTCTTCTCGACAGGAGCAGGTGAGACCCGGCACAGATAAGCAGCTTAAGGTATACAGTAGCAAATTCAATGTTAAGGCCATACAATGTATGGTGGTGTTTATTTTAACAATACTGGGTCTTTTTAAGTGCACGGTGAAGGTCAGAATAACTGTTTGGCAGCAAAAAAATACAAAATAAAACCTGGCTGGACTTCCAACTCATTGGTTAAGATCTCACACAACCTTCCTTTACTTCCATTGTGTTTTCCAGAGAACCAAACACTGGACAAATATAGGATCTACTGGATCCACCATTAATGACCCGTCTGAACAGACACCGACGGGACTGAGATGTGGGCGAAAAATATTATTTATTATAATTTTAGTTTTTCTTATTTTAACAAGGTAGCGAAAGTTTATATGTTGAACTGTTGTGTCACAGATATTGCAGAGTCCATTTTACCTCTCATGTAGAACAATACATGCAGTCATTCATTCTTCTTCATGAAAGGGGGGGTTACAGATTTTGAAAGCGCAGTGAGAGTGTTTGCATAGGAGGAGTTAGTTTTGTTGAGAAAATAACGATGAAATGCCCACTGGAGGTTTTCCAATTGTAACTTGTCCTTTTCATTCATTGGCCATATCTCTTTGTACGTACCAGAGGAAATTTAACATGAAGCAAAACTTTAACCAAAGAGCCATTTAATGACACAAAAATTACTTAGTTACACTCAAACAACCGTGGTTTATAACCACACGGTCGAACAACGTTAGCATTTATTGCATTTTTAGCAATACTTAGAATTACATTTGTCAAACCAAATGAATGCAAGAGGGAAATATTGTTATGCTGTGATGGTGACTGTGCTTATGATTGTAGGGCAAACTTTTTATAGAAAGTAAATGAGAGGAAATTAAAGATCAAACGGTAAAACACCCGAGCCCCTGACCCCTCGTCCCCGTCGTTGGCCAACCCTCCCAACGTGAGCCGGCTAGGGGGCGTTCCAGGACCAACATGGAGGAGATCCTGTACTGACGCAAGCTCGAATTCAACCTTATACTTAAAGACTAAAAAAAAATTCCTCCATCTACAGGAATGCGTTCCTACTCCGGCCAATCCGGAGGCCTGGGGGTCAGTGCGTGTTTCTGTTCAGCGATAAGATGAGACAGTCTATGGAGCGGTTGGGAACAGGCAACCTGCTCTAGTCATGCAGTTAAGACAAGAGGAAAAACACAACGTAGACCCGAAGCTGGTGGGCGAGACCCGAGGCGCCAGCCAGCCAGGCACGTGGGCCGGGCCGGGCGGCCGCCCCCCCAGATCAGGAGTGATCCATAGGCTCAGCGTCCTGGTTCTCCTGGGTGTCCACCGACTTCCCTTCGTCCGGTTTGTCCGGGCGCCGTGCCGCTCTGCGTCCCGCCGCCAGACACATCCATAGTCGACGGCTCGGGGTCACTCTTGGTCCCGCCCGCCTGGGCCCCACCTGTCCGCTCCCCGGGCCCCCCCGGCGGCGGCAGCCAGGCTCTGCTGCTCTTTAAGGTGGCGCTCCATGGAGGCCTGGATGGAGGACACCATCTCCTGCAGCTTCCTCCGCTGCTGCTCCATCGCGCCCGGCTCCAGCAGCCCACCCTCCCGCATGGTGACGAAGCCCGGCGCCATGCGCACCAGCTCCTTGCCCGTGTCCTCGCCGATGTCCGACAGCGCGGGTGGGTCCCGGGACACGCTGGCGCTCAGGTCCACGCCGCTGCTGTGCTGCCGCGTGATTGGCCGCTGCGGGGGGGAGGAGTACTCCACACTGCCCAGGGAGTGGCCCTTCCCCTGGAAGGCGGCGACGCTCGTCTGCTCCTTCCTACGGACCACCCCCCCGCTGCCCAGCCGAAGCAGGCCGTGGGAGGGGCTACCCTCGCGGCTGCCCCCCCTGGTGGTCACCTCGGAGCGCAGCTGCACCAGGGCCTCCGTCACCAGCGCCTCCACGTCCGGGCCAACCGGGAAGTGGCCCGCGGCGTCCACGCACAGGTCCAGCCGGTCCTCGGCCGCGTTGTACACGAAGGTCTTCCCCGCCAGATGAGGCAAGGTGCAGTGCTTCCCAGTCCATCAGGCCTGCCCACACAGGTAGAAAAAACTGTTCATCAACTACTGGATTGGACTATTGGATGATTACAAATTGCATACGGTTATATTTTATATGATAGAGCAATATACTCTTTAGAAGCAGACGCTTTTATCCAGGGACTCAGAATCGGTTACATTAAGGAGCAGGTAGGGATTAGGCATCCTGCTCAAAGAAGCCTACCGCTACCCTGCTATCAATGAAGAATACTATAATGTGACGTTATGTGCAAGAAGTAGATTTGGATTTTTATTGTAATTCCAGGTGGTGTACAGCAATAGAAACGTGATTATTTCACGACTTTTACTATGCAGATCGTTAACAAGATGTGCAGATAATCAATATTAGGTATTTGATCAAAATGTTATCATTAATAAATTAATCAAATGAAAAAGACCTTTTCTTACTAAAGTCACATATAGGCCCAGTATTGATAAGCTGTATTTCAGCAGGATGAACACGACCCATCTTACCCATATCCTTCCGGACGATGTTGTAGAACACTCCCCCGTGCTGGAAGAGGTGAGGGAGCTTCCTGGCATACGACCAAACGTCTTCACCTTGAAACAAACCAGATACAACGTTTGGACGCCATCTTGCTTAACCACACACTGTATTTGTTTCCTAAGTTTTCCCTAATGTACCAATTGCTCATTACTAAAATAATAAACCATCCATAATTTGACCATTTACAAAATTAAAAAAAACATCCAAAAATGTTGGTAAAACAGAACGAAAGATTTGGTAAATAATTCAACATATTTCGATACAAGCCTCCTGTGTTATACTTGTTGGTTAGTCATTATGTTTACCAGCCACCATACTCCACAGTGAAACGCCTGTTTTTGGCAAAATGGTTTATCATATTTACACACAAGGTCTTCTCGCTCTTAAAAAGTGGGCTTTCCATAAACGTACTCTACTCTATGACTCCATCTCACTAAATGATATCAAGGAGAGAGAGACTGCTGACAGTTCCTGGAGACGTTGAGATCTTTCCATCGGACTCTCCAGGTTTACCACACGCAGCCTGACTTGTTTAGTCCAGTCACAGTCCGGTACACACTTCCCCTGACCTTTGAACCCACCCCCCAATAGCAAGGTTAAGAGAGGGTGCTTTTTCTCCGGCCTCAGCACATTCACGCCAGCCCCTCGTTTCCATAGTTCCCTCGACAGTTAATACAAGCTACAGTGACACAGGGCGCCTATTCAGAAGTAACTTACTTATAAAAGAGAGAACAACTAGGCTATTTATCACCAAAGCTCTGTTCAGTGCCTAGAAAACCCCTAAAACAGCAGCCAACTGGGTGCCTGACATTTTTGGTGCAGGCTGCCCAAACTAACCAGCCAGTCCAAGACCAGCAGGCACATATGCTGGTGTCCTGAACAGGTGCCGATTGGTCAGCTGTGGACTCCTCTCTGAAATCACCTGCTGCTCTGAGCCTTGTACTTTGTGTCTATTCATGTGTCATAATAATTCCCAGTGATAAGGAGGAAGGGTGAAGGTTGACACACAGACAATAATGGACATTTTCATATGAAGGAATTATGTTATTGTTGCATGACTAAAGTTCAACAATTCTAACAGTTCTATACTAATAAATTACATTTGTAGATCATAGACATGTCAATGATATCAAGACCACAAGTCAGCAGGAAAGCTGAAACTGATATTTTACAGATGACAGAAAGGCATTCATCCATGCAGAAAACTCTTACCCATCAGGGTCGCCAGGAGACAGAGGGAGGACATCTCAAGGTCGATGTTGTCCTGGAGTTCCCCATCACTCATCCTGCCGCTCACGGCAGCGTCGCTCTTCACGGCGTGGATGGTTGAATGAGAGCCGGAGAACCGGGGGCCGGGCCCCGGCTTCTGCTCAGGCACCCTCAGTATCTCCACCGTCACCCTGTCCCCGTGCTGCAGGGCCACGGCCTGGGTCTCCTCGCCAGCCTTCGGGGGGGACTAGCTCTTTGGGCGGGAAGCCGAAGCGGATGCACTGCTGCGCCGTGGGCACGCCGAACTCCTTGGCGATGCTCCTTTGCAGCTCGTGGAAAGTGGTGTGCGCCTGCAGGGTGAGCATGGCCTGTCGGCCGTCGCTGGTGGTCACTCGGATCTTCTTGTCCTTATTGGCGGAGGGGGAGGAAGTCGTTTTGGTGGGCGTGGCCGGCGCGGAGGACGAAGAGATTTGCGGCGACGCGGCGGCGGGGGACGCCGGCCGGACGCGGCTCTGCTCCTGCTTCAGCCGGTCGGTCCTCCTCTTCTGGCTGGCAGAGGCGTTCTCGCTGATGCTCTGTTGGAGGCTGCGCTCCGCCCGGCTCATGGTCAGCTCCTCCTTGTGGAGCGTCTTGGCCTTCTGGCCCGTCAGGATGATCTTGGTGGGGGGCTGGGTGTCCATGGGCTGCTGGCTCTCGGCGGCCTCGTCGGGTCTCTGGGCGTGGGCCCCGGCGATGGACACAGGGTTGTACTCGTCCGGGTTCTTCTTGGCCGTGTGGTGCAGGATGGTGTTGACCACTTTCTGCACCAGGATCTCACTGCCAAACTCACCGGGGAAGTGCTTGGTGACCAGCTTCATGGCCACATCGTAAACGTTACTGTTCAACGCCACGTCCACCTCATACTGGAACCAGTAGACCGTCTCTCGGACCACACGCCCTGCCCATTCCAGTGTGATGGGGAAGGCCTCTGGAAGGCAGTCGTACTCCTTTCCCTCCCAGAAGTGCTTGAAGCCACAGCCACACTTCCCCCCCTGGGAGCGGGTGTTGGTTCGGTCCCCATCCAGGTACACCACAGAGCCGTCTCCGTGGATGCGGCGTACCGAGGTGCCGTGGCACCAGTTGCAGGTGCTCAGGGAGCTCAGCTTGTAGTCGGGCACCAGGACGTCTCGCTGCGGGTCGTAGGAGCACACCACGTTGTTGAGCGGGAAGCTGTAGTTCTTGTCGGGGCGGAGTTGACCGTGGGTGGACTTGGCCAGGTTGTAGAGCTTGCCGCCGGGGGCCAGCCATTCGCCCGGCACGTGGAGCTCCGAGAGGGCGCCGCAGATCAGGCAGCGGTGGAGCCGGTTTTCCTGAACCGATCGCTTGGCCGCTTCGGTCACCTCCTCCGGCTGCACCCCAATGACCCCGGTGCGCCTGTAGATGTACTGGTGCACGTCGGCCACCAGGGACGGGTGGATGCCGTGCTTCTCCATGAAGACTTCCTCCATGGCGTTGACCAGCCTCATCAGGTACTTGTCCTGCAGGCTGCGGTCGCCTCCTATCACACAGCTGCCGTCCGCCTCCAATCGGATGTAGGTTCGGATCAAGTCCTGGGGCACGCCCCAGGCCTTGGGCAGGAGTCGGGCCGGCAGCTTGGGGAGCACCGCGTCCTTGATGCCCACCAGGGGGAGGTAGTGGTTCCGGCCCGAGCTGCTCCAGGCGATGCAGATAGGCTTGTTGGGCTTGCCGTCTTTGCCCTTGCACTGCTCCTCCGGTACCAGGCCCGGGAGGAACGTGGCGGAGTAGTCCCCCGAGCTCCTCATACCGCTCAGAGAGTCCAGCAGCACGATGGGCCGGTGGAGGACGTTGGCCAGGCCGAAGATGTGGATGTTCCTCAGGCCGAGGGGCACGCCCTCGGGCGGGATGAACAGAGGGTCACACTCGTTGATGATGTCCTCCCACTCGGCCGCGTCGATGAAGTCCTGGAAGAGGGCCTTGTACCGGTCCAGGTTCTGTTTGAAGTTCTGCTTGAGGTTCTCTCGCAGGGCGTGCCAGAACAGCTCCCTGCCCACCAGGGCCCTGGACACGGCGTGGACCAGGCAGTGTCCGTCTCCGTCCACGTGCACAGGGATGAGACATTCCCTGTTCCC
>JAOPHQ010001183.1:0-126093 GCA_030340625.1 Merluccius polli
GTCCTCTGTCTTCCCCGCGGGACAGCGCATCACCCCGGCATTGTTGATCAGGATGTCCACCCGCTGCTCCTCTGAGGAACCACCCAACACCCATCATGACTACACACCAGCTCAATAGGAGGCCACATCCAGTCAGCAGCTAGTACGGAGACAGTTAACTGTCTCTGTACTAGCTGCTTATTGGACAACTCAGCTTCTCTATTAGTTAAGGATATTCTGTAGTGGCAGGTGAATAGAGGGCAGCACTGACCTTGGTTGATGGTCTGAGCAAAGTGGCGAATGGACTGGAGTGAGGCCAGGTCTAGCTGTCGGGCATAGACCTGTGTGTTCAGGGTCTTTCCCCGGATCTCCCTGGCTGCCGCCTCACACTTCACCAGGTCCCGGCATCCCAGAATGATCCGACCCCCTGTTGGCACAGCAACAGCAAAACATTTTTCTTTACATTTTATTTTTGTATGGAGTCACACCAGTGCCACCAGAAATTTAAATTGTCGTATAAATTGAGCAGTAAAACACACCTCTCTTGGCCAGCTCCTGTGCCGTGGCCTTCCCAATCCCCGTGTTGGCTCCTGTGATCACTACCGTCTTCCCTGTGATGGAGGCCTTGCTGGGGCAGGGGCCTCTGGTCACATGGTCCCTGTAGGGGGGGAAGGGTGGTCAACACAGCTCAAACACTAGCGCCACAAAACACACTGTATTGAAAGAGCTAGCTTCTGCTAACAATATGATATTGTTAGCAGAAGCTACAATATCAGGTCAGGTCCATATAGATTAAATGCCAGTCTGGGATTGATAAAATACTATCGTAGACATGCATTCTTCTCTAGAAGATGAGGCTAGTACTAGACCATAGGAAAAGACTTGCCCCTATATTTGCAGAAAGCCTCACTACAACTACAATGCCACTATTTTTTTCATTTGTATGTTTTTATTTTATTTTGTTTTTGTTGTTTTTGTTTTGTTTACGTTTTCCTTTTAGTATGAATTGTGTTTGTACTACCTTGAAATTATATTTTAAGCTTTAACGTACTAGTTTGTATTCTTGCAGTAATAAAACCAGTGATACTCACTTCACCAAAACAGCACACCCAACAGCCGTTCCGACAATGGACATGGGTAGGACATATTTGCTCATTGTGACCAGTTTATAGTTATACAATAACCATGAACACGTTAGTGTTAAACATTATAGTTAGAGACACTGCACGGCACACTGCTTGTGATAACTGAACCCCAGCAGTCAACAGAAGGTCACATGGGCTGCGCATGTTGTTAGCGTCATCACGTCGCGCAGAGCCTAGCCTAGTGCATTCTGGGGATTGTCGTTTTATTTTAGGTTTCGATGTAATTTTAAGGCTTGACATTAGACATGATGATTATTACATGAATGAAACCCTATACATTATCCGGTGGAACCCTACTGATTTAAAATATATAATTCTTAGATCAGATACTTTATTAATCGTATCTAATTTGGTTGTAACAACAGCATACAATTAAACAAAATATCAATATAAAAAATAGGTAATAATAATAGAATCAAAATATTGAATTGAGTAAAAATAAAAATGACAATAGGTCTATCTGTATCTCTATTTACAATGTTATATGTACATATTGTAAATAAGTAATATACTATATCAGGCACGTGCAGAGGAGAGGGGCTATGGGTGCCCGAGCCCCTGCCCTTTTCCCTCTGAAGGACCAAAGTGCCCTTTTGAGCGGTCATTAAAATTTTCTATGCGTTGTAAAATTACACATGAACAATTAAACATTAAAATGTGAATCAATAAAAATGTCAACAATCGCGCAACAGAAATCCTCCGGTAGCACCCCCCCCCCCCCCCCCTAGGCTACTATATGTATTAGCTATATGTCATACATGGATGTCAAATAGGGAATTACAGGCAGATAAACTTCACAAATACTTCAAAAACAAAAAACACATTACACACTATTAAAGAAAAAACTCACCCCACTGCAGACTAGAACTCAATCAGATTTACCTTATTTCACAAAACCCTATATATAGCCTATATTTGTTTTTATGACTTACAAAAAATAATGATCCAGCTTGGGTTAGGGTTAAGGTTAAATGTGCACTTTCAAAATGCACATTTAATGTGCATTTTGAAAGTAACTGTGTGTGTGTGTGTGTGTGTGTGTGTGTGTGTGTGTGTGTGTGTGTGTGTGTGTTAAATGTACAAAATGTCCAAACTAGGTGTAACGTACCCCAGGGCTACTACTAGTGATGCAGTAAAGGAGCTTGAATGTAAACAGGGAAGGCCTATATTAATATATGCACATCTTAGTGCTATTTGTGTTTTAATTCTATATTTCTATGGCAGGTTGAGGTTTTACAGGTCGTGGAGAATAACTTTACAAGAACCCAGCAGCCAGTCTCAACTATACACATACATTTTCTAGGACATCGCAAGTGTCACAAGTTATCCCAACAAAGACACAAACCAGGGCAGAGGAGAATTGAGGCCAGCTGGGGGGGGGGGGGGCTTGCTGGAGGTGCAAGGACAGAGGGGGAGGGAGGGAGGGGAGAGGAGGGGAGGGAGAGAGGGATGGAGAGGAGAGGGGGAGGGAGGACTGAAGGGAGAGGAGGAGGGAGAGAAAGGGATGAATGGATTTAAGGGAGAGGAGGGGGAGAGGGAGGGAGGGAGGGAGGGAGGGAGGGAGGGAGGGAGGGAGGGAGGGAGGGAGGGATGAATGGATAATTGTTTTATTACAACAAAATACAAAATAAATAAAAACTAGGACATGAGTCTGAAAGAAGTGAGGAGGAGACGAAGGGGGGGGGGGGGGGGGGGGGGGGTGAGAGGAGGAGAGATAGAGGAGAGAACAGTCAGAGGAGAGATATATATAGCCCCATCTCTCTCCTTTCAGCACGGGGTTACCTGCAACCTTCACTATGATTTACGACCACGTCTGGTTCCCACGGTAACGCCCTGAAGGCATGACCCACCTCCTTCTCTGGGCATTGGACACAAGTGTGTCCTGCCGCCCCTCGACATAATATTAACATAATATTTCAGGACGCGAAGGGCTTGTATAACCCCT
The DNA here is from genome assembly GCA_030340625.1 of Merluccius polli. NCBI lineage: Eukaryota > Metazoa > Chordata > Actinopteri > Gadiformes > Merlucciidae > Merluccius > Merluccius polli. Next base: position 3,070 of record JAOPHQ010001183.1, read on the forward strand.
AACCCCTCTCTGAATCTGCTTCCCCCCGACCTAACCCTTACTGTATCCCCTAACACCTAACCCCCCTAACCCTTACTGTATCCCCCCTAACTCTAACTCTGCCCCATAACACCTAACCCTAGCTCTAACACCAGTCCCTCTGCTTATTATTACGGGCAGTTGATCAATACCCTGTGTAAAATACTCGTAGTAATACACGGGTGAGTTCTGCAAGAGAGAGTAGGGATGTTTGTTCTTCGGGCAAACGGGAGGAGGCCATGCTGTCCTTTGGCCAGCAGGGGGCGCGGTCGGGGCGCGTGACGGAGCATGGTGAGGCTGGCTGCTTCCACGATCACCGGAGAAAGCAACGTTATATGAGAAAAAAAATATCTGGTGGGAGAAACGAACCAACATAAAAAAAAGGTCGAAGAGAAGCGAGAAAGAAGCACGAGAAGAAACCCGGACGTGTGGACATGACTGGATCACGGGAAACATTGGTGATGAATATGCACGCAGGGGCGCCGCGCTCAGGGATGGTGGCCGCGGTCCCGTGGATCTGAACTGGGTCATGCGGACCGCTGCTGGGGGATAAACAGGCAGCCCCCCCCCCAGGTGGAGCCACGAGGGACAGACACGTCCTGCTCGGTTCTCCTCGCTACTCCGGACTCACAACAGTCAGCGTTTGATGCCTAAAAAAACAACAACCTAAAAATATTCAGCAGTTTCAGCAACAGACAGAGAGGCTGATTTACGCACAGAGACCGACATGTCTTCATGTCGGAGACCGCCGGTGCTCGCTGCGAACAAAAGGAGGATTTTACGCAGGAATCTCCAACCAACAGATGAGCGCATGGAAACAAAAGCTCTCTTGATCCTCTATGAGCCATCTTTTTTTTGAGGCTACGTGTATAGACAGCGTTATCGTTTGTTTTTTTTAAACACATTGTCGTATTCATTCCGTTTGGAGCCAGGGTGTTTTTATCTCCATCCTCGGTTGCCTGGAGACGCGGCGGATGCAGGACCATGGAGGAGAGCGACAGGTCGCCGGCAGGTGAGCCTCCTCCCCGGCCGGGTCACAGCAGGGGACCCGCGGCGCCCAACCTTGTAGGGACTTCATGGCACACCAACGTTGAGTTGTAGGCTACAGGCATGACTATGAAGAATGTCACACACATTATTAACAGGATATTAGGCCCAGGCCTGCCTACAGGTTAGGTATTAGATATCTCACACACAGCATCATGTCAAAAAAGTAGCCTCTGGCCTTTATGCATTGAAATGGAGAACTTGTATTACGTGGATCAATGGATTATGTGTTGGGCTGCATCCCACACAATATCACGGCACATTGTTGGGAACTGCTGCCCTAGATGACATTAAACAATTACGTGGGCCATGTAAAGACCTCTCTAACATATTAGGCCTAAAGGCCTATAGGCTATTTTATCATTTACTGCAGTTAAAACATTATCATCTGGGAGTTTCAATGTGCTTTAGGAACAATTCACTTGACTTGACTAATGGCTTGTTTTCATATCTGTCTCTATCGGCCTATGGGTTATTTATATTTAATTCATCCTGACTGGAAATCAATGTAGAATGTATTATCATTTGTCATCATCATTAGGCCTATAATAATAGGCCTAATGATGATGATAACAACAACAACAACAACAACTAGTATTAATAATAATAATAATTATAATTATAACAATCATAATAATAACTAGTATATAAATAATATAATACATAATTAATAATAATAAATAATATAATACAGGCCTAAATAACCTATTTGTATATTTTATTGCCTTGCTCTTTACCCAACTTCTGATCCAAACACAGTATAACTATTCAAGGAACCACATAAAACCAATTCACAAAAACAATGTTGTTAACTTCTCTCTCATCCAACCTGAACGTAACAAAGGGGCGTCGCCATTTGAATTTGTGTTGAAGACTGTATAAAATCGTAGAGGACCAGAATAGTCTTTATATTTAACAAGTCTACGTTTACTGTGTACATACACACAGGGGCGCACACATATAGACACACACACACACACACACACACACACACAAACACACACATACACATATCTTGGCGTACGGAGTGTACAATTGTCAGCACAAATGACATTCAGGTCACCTGCCGCACACAGGTGCACCAAGATCACAAAATAACCACACTGGTCACAGTTATTAAAACCAGGAGTTGCACAGTCTCACAGCATTCTGGTCATGTGGAAGCTAAACTTACCTGGTTGTTAGTTGTGATCTAATTATTATTGTTTTGTTTCCACTAGCTACCACATCTCTGTGGTAGAGAGAGAGTTGGAGAGAGAGAGAGAGAGAGAGAGAGAGAGAGAGAGAGAGAGAGAGAGAGAGTGAGAGAGAGAGAGAGAGAGAGAGAGAGAGAGAGAGAGAGAGAGAGAGAGAGAGAGAGAGGAGGAGGGGGAGGGATTGAAGAGAGAAAGAAGAAAGGAGTGAGAGAGAGGAATAAAAAGAGCAGGGGGGGGGGGGGGGGTGGGGGGAGTTGGTCACAGGGAACAACAAGATGGAGCAACACGATCAGCCAATCACAGCTCAGATAGACGATAACATGCAACCTCTTTACTGGGAGGTATATTTATATCGGCTGAGGAACATGAGTCACACTGTCATTACCAATAACCTCACCTGATTCACCTGTAGCCAGCCAGTCAGACAGCCAGACAGACATACAGACAGCCAGACAGACAGCCAGACAGCCAGCCAGACAGACAGACAGACAGACAGACAGTGAATCAGCAGCAGCCAATTTAAAATTATTTCTGATAGACAGGTGTATGTATGTATGTATGTATGTATGTATGTATGTATGTATGTATGTATGTATGTATGTATGTATGTGTTTGTGTGTGTGTGTGCAAGCCCGGATCTACCATATGGGCAACCTGGGCATTTGCCCAGGGGCCCTTGAGCCGAGAGGGGCCCTTTGCGATTGGGTATATATATTTTTTCCTCATGGCTCAATCTAAACGCGAGCCACGGCGGCTCACTTCTCCCACAGCCCCTGAACACAGCGGTGCTCCTGCCCAACTTCACTTACTATCCAATCAGAATAAATAAATACAAGTTGTTTACAATAAATGAGGTCTGATTGTCAGTGTTATATGTCATTTTGATGATTTCACAGGTAATGATTGGCAGCAGATCACAATGCACTGTTGATTGGCTAAAAATAAATCGGGGCGGGACAGTACCGATCCAAGATCAGTTTTTCAACGACAGAATGACACAGTGTGTGTTTGTAACCGATCTGTGATCAGATATGTTGCATGTTCGAGTAGAGCAGGGAAAATGATTTTAAACAGCGTTTACAGAAAATGGAGAGCAGCAATAAACCGAGTGGGGCCGCCAAGCGAATGAGAAAAAAGGAAAAGGAGGAAAAAGAAGCGGCAGCCAAAAAAAAGGTACCGATAATAAGCAGCTTTTTCAAAAAAGCTCGGAATGAAGAGGAAGAAGACGTTAGCTTCGAAAAGTGAGCCTCAGTCTCATCCTGATGGCAGCAGTGTGTGTGTGGGTTGAGGGGGGGATCCGGGTCATTTGTTATTGTCTGTGCAAGGTGTGTGATAACTCTGTGATTGAGCTCTGGAAGCGTTGGTGTGGGATGGTTTGTGATTTTGGATTAATTCATTCATTTAATCATTGTCACTTGTATTTTTGAGTGAGATGGTAATATTTGGTTTACTGAACTGGACAGAGATTTGCTCCGTCCTCAGCTGGACCAGTCATTCATCTTTGGACCAATAGGTGTGTAATTTGACATGCTCACATAATTGAAGTCGGCTGTAGCACACTGTGTGTGTGTGTGTGTGTGTGTGTGTGTGTGTGTGTGTGTGTGTAGTCAGCGTGTCTGGTGGTGGCTCGAGTTGCCTGGGTGTAAATGTGGCCTCCTTAAGGGTGTGGATGTTGGGGGGGGGGGGGGGGGGGGCCTCTGGGCTGCCAGACAGGTCAGACAGAGGTCAATTGAACTACACTCAGTCCTCAACTATAACAACCCTCTGCCCTGAGAGAGCGCAGTAGCATGTTCAATATAGAGAGAGAGAGAGAGAGAGAGAGAGAGAGAGAGAGAGAGAGAGAGAGACAGAGACAGAGACAGAGAGACAGAGAGAGACACACACACACACTGGAGACAATAGAGAGTGAAGAGTGAGGTGGAGAGAGAGGGAGCAGGCAGCGGGAATAGAGAGATGATGAGAGGGGGATAGAGAGAGGAGGACATGATCCAGACTATTCTACCTACAGTATCATAGACTGTTATGCTAACAGTATGCTAAGATATGATGCACTTTATTAGCGCATTGTGCATTTCACGTAAACAGATGAGTTTTTGAATCAAGATACAATCAAAATTAAAAAACGGTTGTAGAATGTTGAACAGGGCCAGAGAGATCAGAGAGGAGAGGAGAGAAAGGACATGATGGAGACTATTCTACTGACAGTAGAAAGACTGTTGTGAAAGACAGTATGACATGTAGATCACAGCATCAGTATCATAGAGAGGCTGTTGGACGACAGCATTAGAAACACCAGAAAACATCACAACATGCTAGAGACTATATTTACCAAGCGGCTCAGCGTTGCTGACTAACACGCAACGCAGCGCTGGCACTAAACCCTCTGAATAGCAGACACACAGGGAGACAGTACAGGAAGTCATGCTTCACCCATCACACAGGGGTAGTGAGTGACGGTGTGTGTGTGAATGGATGACTGTGTGTACATAGGTAGATGTGTGTAAATGAATGGGTGAACGTGTATGAATGCGTGAATGTGTGTGAAAGAGGATGCGCAGACTCATTTCAATTAAAATTCAGACACCTCTCCTTTAGTCACATGACCCTCGGTCGACTCAACCATAGACATAATATACATAGACGCCTCATAGACTGACGCTGCCTGTTGGAGCTGACGTATCAGCGCGGCCGCCATCTTGGATGGGTCCCCAGTGCGCCCCCAGTGCATATATTTCTACTGAGGAAGGTGTATCCCCAACTACAATAATAAGCATAACTCCCCGAATTTTTACCGGATTTTCACACGGTTTGGTTTGTTACAAATGGCAGAGATTTATTTATGATACAGGACGAATTAATCTTTTTTTTTTTTTTTTTAAATAATAAGAATTATTGTTCGATCTTACTTGTGAAAGGTAATCCCACGCGATCTGGTGTCAATACTGTGCCGTAAGCTGCACAAAATACTGGCATAGCTTGCTCTCCCATTGACTCCTATGCTAGACTAGAGTGAGGAGACCCAACCAATATGGCGGCGACGCTGGGTTACGTTCCAGCACATCATGAGGCGTCTATGTATATATGTCTATGGTCTCAATCCTCTGTTTGAGCGTCTTGTTGTCTTGTTGGCCGGTTATGACCAGGGATGGTTCCCATGGTGATGATCACTTTTACTGTTATCATAAACGAAAGCTATTTTCTCCAGTATCGATGTGTTAGCGTCATCGCCCCCCATCGCCCCCCCCCCTCCAAGCAGCTCCAGACGTTTCAACTAACCTTCAGCTCACTAGCTGAGATGGAGAGAGAGTTGGAGAGAACAAACTATTCTCATAATTCATTATAAATTAATAAGTTAAGTTCATGGTTAAGTTTAGGTATGAGGTCAGAGACAGTTAATTTCAGGTATCAGGTTAGATATGGTTAGTGTAGGCATTTGTTAATGATGGTTAGTCTAGGTATTAGGTTAGAGATGGTTAGTTTAGGTATTAGGTTAGAGATGGTTAGTTTAGGTATTAGGTTAGAGATGGTTAGTTTAGGTATTAGGTTAGAGATGGTTAGTTTAGGTATTAGGTTAGAGATGGTTAGTTTAGGTATTAGGCTTAGAGATGGTTAGTTTAGGTATTAGGTTAGAGATGGTTAGTTTAGGTATTAGGTTAGAGATGGTTAGTTTAGGTATTAGGTTAGAGATGGTTAGTTTAGGTATTAGGTTAGAGATGGTTAGTTTAGGTGTTAGGTTAGAGATGGTTAGTTTAGGTATTAGGTTAGAGATGGTTAGTTTAGGTATTAGGTTAGAGATGGTTAGTTTAGGTATTAGGTTAGAGATGGTTAGTTTAGGTGTTAGGTTAGAGATGGTTAGTTTAGGTATTAGGTTAGAGATGGTTAGTTTAGGTCTTAGGTTAGAGATGGTTAGTTTAGGTATTAGGTTAGAGATGGTTAGTTTAGGTGTTAGGTTAGAGATGGTTAGTTTAGGTATTAGGTTAGAGATGGTTAGTTTAGGTGTTAGGTTAGAGATGGTTAGTTTAGGTATTAGGTTAGAGATGGTTAGTTTAGGTATTAGGTTAGAGATGGTTAGTTTAGGTATTAGGTTAAAGATGGTTAGTTTAGGTATTAGGTTAGAGATGGTTAAGTTTAGGTATAAGGTTAGAGATGGTTAGTTTAGGTATTAGGTTAGAGATGGTTAGTTTAGGTATTAGGTTAGAGATGGTTAGTTTAGGTATTAGGTTAGAGCTGGTTAGTTTAGGTATTAGGTTAGGGGTGGTTAAGTTTAGGTATTAGGTTAGAGATGATTAGTTTAGGTATTAGGTTAGAGATGGTTAGTTTAGGTATTAGGTTAGAGAGGGTTAGTTTAGGTATTAGGTTAGAGATGGTTAGTTTAGGTATTAGGTTAGAGATGGTTAGTTTAGGTGTTAGGTTAGAGATGGTTAGTTTAGGTATTAGGTTAGAGATGGTTAGTTTAGGTATTAGGTTAGAGATGGTTAGTTTAGGTATTAGGTTAGAGATGGTTAGTTTAGGTGTTAGGTTAGAGATGGTTAGTTTAGGTATTAGGTTAGAGATGGTTAGTTTAGGTGTTAGGTTAGAGATGGTTAGTTTAGGTGTTAGGTTAGAGATGGTTAGTTTAGGTATTAGGTTAGAGATGGTTCGTTTAGGTATTAGGTTAGAGATGGTTAGTTTAGGTGTTAGGTTAGAGATGGTTAAGTTTAGGTATAAGGTTAGAGATGGATAGTTTAGGTATTAGGTTAGAGATGGTTAGTTTAGGTATTAGGTTAGAGATGGTTAGTTTAGGTATTAGGTTAGAGATGGTTAATTTAGGTCTTAGGTTAGAGATGGTTAGTTTAGGTATTAGGTTAGAGATGGTTAGTTTAGGTATTAGGTTAGAGATGGTTAGTTTAGGTATTAGGTTAGAGATGGTTAGTTTAGGTATTAGGTTAGAGATGGTTAGTTTAGGTATTAGGTTAGAGATGGTTAGTTTAGGTATTAGGTTAGAGATGGTTAGTTTAGGTGTTAGGTTAGAGATGGTTAGTTTAGGTATTAGGTTAGAGATGGTTAGTTTAGGTGTTAGGTTAGAGATGGTTAGTTTAGGTATTAGGTTAGAGATGTTAGTTTAGGTATTAGGTTAGAGATGGTTCGTTTAGGTATTAGGTTAGAGATGGTTATTTTAGGTGTTAGGTTAGAGATGGTTAAGTTTAGGTATAAGGTTAGAGATGGTTAGTTTAGGTATTAGGTTAGAGATGGTTAGTTTAGGTATTAGGTTAGAGATGGTTAGTTTAGGTATTAGGTTAGAGATGGTTAATTTAGGTCTTAGGTTAGAGATGGTTAGTTTAGGTATTAGGTTAGAGATGGTTAGTTTAGGTGTTAGGTTAGAGATGGTTAGTTTAGGTATTAGGTTAGAGATGGTTAGTTTAGGTGTTAGGTTAGAGATGGTTAGTTTAGGTGTTAGGTTAGAGATGGTTAGTTTAGTTGTTAGGTTAGAGATGGTTAGTTTAGGTATTAGGTTAGAGATGGTTAGTTTAGGTATTAGGTTAGAGATGGTTAGTTTAGGTATTAGGTTAGAGATGGTTAGTTTAGGTGTTAGGTTAGAGATGGTTAGTTTAGGTATTAGGTTAGAGATGGTTAGTTTAGGTGTTAGGTTAGAGATGGTTAGTTTAGGTATTAGGTTAGAGATGTTAGTTTAGGTATTAGGTTAGAGATGGTTCGTTTAGGTATTAGGTTAGAGATGGTTATTTTAGGTGTTAGGTTAGAGATGGTTAAGTTTAGGTATAAGGTTAGAGATGGTTAGTTTAGGTATTAGGTTAGAGATGGTTAGTTTAGGTCTTAGGTTAGAGATGGTTAGTTTAGGTATTAGGTTAGAGATGGTTAGTTTAGGTGTTAGGTTAGAGATGGTTAGTTTAGGTGTTAGGTTAGAGATGGTTAGTTTAGGTATTAGGTTAGAGATGGTTAGTTTAGGTGTTAGGTTAGAGATGGTTAGTTTAGGTGTTAGGTTAGAGATGGTTAGTTTAGGTATTAGGTTAGAGATGGTTAGTTTAGGTATTAGGTTAGAGATGGTTAGTTTAGGTATTAGGTTAGAGATGGTTAGTTTAGGTATTAGGTTAGAGATGGTTAGTTTAGGTATTAGGTTAGAGATGGTTCGTTTAGGTATTAGGTTAGAGATGGTTATTTTAGGTGTTAGGTTAGAGATGGTTAAGTTTAGGTATAAGGTTAGAGATGGTTAGTTTAGGTATTAGGTTAGAGATGGTTAGTTTAGGTATTAGGTTAGAGATGGTTAGTTTAGGTATTAGGTTAGAGATGGTTAGTTTAGGTGTTAGGTTAGAGATGGTTAGTTTAGGTGTTAGGTTAGAGATGGTTAGTTTAGGTATTAGGTTAGAGATGGTTAGTTTAGGTGTTAGGTTAGAGATGGTTAGTTTAGGTATTAGGTTAGAGATGGTTAGTTTAGGTTTTAGGTTAGAGATGGTTAGTTTAGGTATTAGGTTAGAGATGGTTAGTTTAGGTGTTAGGTTAGAGATGGTTAGTTTAGGTGTTAGGTTAGAGATGGTTAGTTTAGGTATTAGGTTAGAGATGGTTAGTTTAGGTGTTAGGTTAGAGATGGTTAGTTTAGGTGTTAGGTTAGAGATGGTTAGTTTAGGTGTTAGGTTAGAGATGGTTAGTTTAGGTATTAGGTTAGAGATGGTTAGTTTAGGTATTAGGTTAGAGATGGTTAGTTTAGGTATTAGGTTAGAGATGGTTAGTTTAGGTATTAGGTTAGAGATATATTATTATCAGGTTGCGTTCTGCAATGAATATCAGTCTGGCCTTGGCTGGGCAGCAATTGATTTCCACATATGGCTGCAGCCCTACGTTCTCCTGGCCGCCACTTGGGCCGGTTTCATCATGAAGAGCAGAGAAGTATGTTCGGACACAGAGAACCAAATCAACAATGTATCTTAGCCTGATAAGAAAGCACAAAGGAATATTGGAGTTACTCAATGGTTAAGATTAGAACTCTATTAAACCCAGACAGGAAATTACCAGGATAACCACAGGCTGTATAAATAAAAGGAAGTTATTATGACCATAAACAAACAAGCCCCACGCATAATGCTCTCTTCAGAAAACCCACACACTTCCCTAGATACCACTCATATGGTAAAACTTTATTTAAAAAAACCTCCAGGGCTTGGAATCACGAAGGTCATGAAGGAAGCAGCATACATGAGACCAGCACATACATGACACCAGCACATGCATGACACCAGCACATGCATTAAACCATGCCGTGAATGGGTGAGTGTGTGCTTAAATGAGTGAGTGTGTGTCACTGTGTGTGTACATTGTTAAGTGTGTGTGAGTCAATGTGTGTTAACAGGGAATGTTTGGGGAAGAATGGGGGAATGTGATAGCATTGATTATCAAAGTGTTTCGACGTTACGACTCCCCTGAGGTTAGCAGAGTGCTTCATGATCTCTACTCTCTACAGTCTATACACTCTACTGTCTATACTCTCTACTGTCTATACACTCTACTGTCTATACTCTCTACTGTCTATACTCTCTACTGTCTATACTCTCTACTCTCTACTGTCTATACTCTCTACTGTCTATACACTCTACTGTCTATACTCTCTACTGTCTATACCTTCTACTGTCTATACTCTCTACTCTATACTCTCTACTGTCTATACTCTCTACTGTCTATACTCGCTACTGTCTATACTCTCTACTCTATACTCTCTACTGTCTATACTCTCTACTGTCTATACTCTCTACTGTCTATACTCTCTACTCTATACTCTCTACTGTCTATACTCTCTACTGTCTATACTCTCTACTGTCTATACTCTCTACTCTATACTCTCTACTCTCTATACTCTCTACTCTATACTCTCTACTGTCTATACCAGGGCCGTGCAGAGACCCTTTGAGGGGCAGGGGCTCAAAATCAAAAATGGGAGGATTTCTATTGCGCGATTGTTGAGCGGGGGGGGGTGGGGGGTGGGGGGGGGTGCTACCGGAGGATTTCTGTTGCGCGATTGTTGACATTTTTATTGATTCACATTTTAATGTTTAATTGTTCATGTGTAATTTTACAACGCATAGAAAATTTTAATGACCGCTCAAAAGGGCACTTTGGTCCTTCAGAGGGAAAAGGGCAGGGGCTCGGGCACCCATAGCCCCCCCCCCTCTGCACGTGCCTGGTCTATACTCTCTACTGTCTATACTCTCTACTGTCTATACTCTCTACTGTCTATACTCTCTACTCTCTATACTCTCTACTCTATACTCTCTACTGTCTATACTCTCTACTCTATACTCTCTACTGTCTATACTCTCTACTCTCTATTCTATACTCTCTACTGTCTATACTCTCTACAGTCTATACTCTCTACTGTCTATACTCTCTACTGTCTATACTCTCTACTGTCTATACTCTCTACTCTATACTCTCTACTGTCTATACTCTCTACTGTCTATACTCTCTACTGTCTATACTCTCTACTGTCTATACTCTCTACTGTCTATACGCTCTACAGTCTATACTCTCTACTGTATATACTCTCTACTGTCTATACTCTCTACTGTCTATAGTATCTACTCTCTATACTCTCTACTGTCTATACTCTCTATACTCTATACTGTCTATAGTATCTCCTCTCTATACTCTCTACTGTCTATACTCTCGTCTTCCCTCCGTCCTTGCCAGCTTCCTGTCTGGATGCAGTGCACAGATCCAGTAAGTGCACGTCACGCCATCGATCCTATTAAGGGTGCACGTGCCATACCCCAGCTTTCACAACACGTGCCCCCCCGCCCCAGAGCTGTAGCCGTATTGATTAGACTCCTGCAGCTAGAACCATCAGAGAGATGAGAGCCGTCTCAGCCCACGGTGACGAGACGTTAGATCCCATCAGCGAGCTTCCATCTCTGGGCAATATTCTCTGTAGAGGAGAGTCGGTGCTTGTTGTGTTGTGTGACATGAGGACATATGGGAGTCCCTGCATGTAAACAAACATACAGCAGACGTGCAGATACACACGCTATCACACACACACCCTATCACACACACACACACACACACACACACACATACACACACACACACACACACACACACACACATACACACACACACACACACACACACACACACACTACCTAATAGCCACAGTGACTCACATCCTCAGGCACATTCTGCATTTACGATCCTCCTCTCTCCTCTCCTCTCTTCTCTCAGTCTGCCTCACAGCCTCAAGGCTGGCCTGTCTCTCTCTCCGTCAGGCCCGGGGCGAGTGGCCAGCGGTGGGGGCTCCTCACCCACCTCCAAGATGGCGTGCTGCGGGGGGGGTGGGGTACCGGTGGAGGACATGCAGGCGCTGGCCATCAGCTCGCTGTCCGCGGCTGATGTGGCCAAACACTACGAGCACCTCCGCGAGCTGGGAAAGGGCACGTACGGCAAGGTGGACCTGATGGCCCACCGAACACAAGGTCAGAACTCCCAGACATCAGACCCAAACACTACACAACACAAGGTCAGAACCCCCTGACCCCAGACCCAAACACTACACAACACAAGGTCAGAACCCCTAGACCCAGAACACAGTGTGTGAGTCTGGTGTGTGTGTGTGTGTGTGTGTGTGTGTGTGTGTGTGTGTGTGTGGGCGTGCACACATGTGCGTGTGCACCTGTGGGTACATTTTGTTGTCTATGCATGTGTAATAGTGCGTCTTATTTGTGTTTGACTGTGTGTATGCTACTGTCTGTGTGAGTGTCTGTTTGTGAGTGTGGTGTTTGTGCATGTATTTGTGTTGATTGTGAGTGGCTGTGCCTGTCTGGTGTTTGTGTGTCTGGTCTGTGTGACTGCAGTTTGTGTGTGTGTTGTGTGTGTGTGTGTGTGTGTGTGTGTGTGTGTGTGTGTCTGGTCAGTGTGACTGCAGTTTGTGTGTGTGTGTGTGTGTGTGTGTGTGTGTATCTGGACTGTGTGACTGCAGTGTGTGTGTGTGTGTGTGTATGTTCTCTCACTGGTGGCATTCAATGACGACTTTTGAGTGAGAATTTTCTCACTGCCAGACATTTTGAAATGAATGAAATAATACATGTTTCAGGTTAATGAGAACCTCAGAGGCTGCCCGAGTAGGAAGCTAAGATAATGTGTTAAAATAACTTATCTTAACTTATTTTATCTTGAACACTGTGTTGGTAAACTAGCAACAACCCAGAGTGACCCCTGGGGTGGTGTGTGTGTGGGTCCTTCACAGGCACCAAAATGGCGTTGAAGTTTGTGACAAAGAACAAGACGAAGCTGAAGAGTTTCCTGCGGGAGTACAGCCTGACCGCCTCCCTCAGCTGCAGCCCCTTCATCGTCACGGTGACGGATGTGCTCTTCGAGACCGAGGACTGCTACGTGTTCGGCCAGGAGTACGCCCCGGCCGGGGACCTCTTTGACATCATCCCTCCACAGGTACTGCTCCTAATCCAATCAGAGTCTGTATCCACAGTGACTGCATCCCATTGCTCTGTTGGCCAATCGGTGCCCTTATCCAGTAAGTTTCTCTGTTACACAATCAGTCTGTATTCCACGGTGATATCATCCCATTGCTTTGTTGGCCAATCAGTGTCTTGTCCAGTATGACATCATACCTCCTCTGTTAAGACAATCAAAGTCCTTATCCACGGTGACATCACCCCCTCGCTCTGTTGGCCAATTATCAGAGTCCTCACAGTGTGGCATCATACCTGCGCAGGTCACACTGCTGCTGTCACCACTGCAAAAAAATACATAAATAAATAAAAATAATATAATTTCCACAGCCTGCCTGTAGATCCACAGCCTACCTGGGCATCCTTCAGCAAGAGGCCCACCTGCTATTTAATGACCTCTAGTCGCTTTGGATAAATGTGTCTGCTAAATGACTAAATAGTAAAAAGTAACCCAAGCAGTTTGACTGTTGGTTGATGTGCTGGTTGGCAAACCAAGGTCATTGCCAGCCTTCAGGTTGAAGATTAACGAGGATATAGGATGAACCTCAAGAGCTGTGGAGATGTTTAACAGCCTCCCCTGGGAGAGGAGCCTTTCCTCTGGGGAGGAACATGGCTGCTGAGGAAATCTGGGACATGCTTCATCATTAAAAACACAATCTGGAGCCCCTGTCTGTTCCACATACCAATCTATATTATTGTTATTTTTTCTTTCTTCTCATTTTCTCTCTTTCTTTCTCTGTTTTATCGCTATCTCTTCGTTTCTCCCTCTCCCCCTCTCTCCCTGTCCCTGTCCCTCCAGGTGGGCCTCCCAGAGGAGATGGTGAAGCGGTGCATGCAGCAGCTTGGCCTGGCACTGGACTTCATGCACGCCAAGGGCCTGGTGCACCGCGATGTCAAGCCGGAGAACGTGCTGCTGTTTGACCGTGAGTGCCGCCGTGTCAAGCTAGCGGATTTTGGCATGACGCGGCGCGCAGGCTGCCGGGTGAAGCGCGTAAGCGGCACCATCCCCTACACGGCGCCGGAGGTGTGTGCGGCCGGCCGCTCCGAGGGCTTCCTGGTCACCACCGGCCTGGACGTGTGGGCCTTCGGCGTGCTCGTCTTCTGCATGCTGACGGGCAACTTCCCCTGGGAGGCAGCGACGCCCACCGATGCCTTCTATGAGGAGTTCCGTCGCTGGCAGAAGGCCGGCTGCCCGGCGGGGACATACCCATCGCAGTGGCGCCGCTTCACTGACGATGCCCTGCGCATGTTTCGCCGGCTGCTGGCCGCCGAGCCCGAGCAGCGCTGCGGCGTGAAGGATGTGTTCTGCTTCATCAAGTACGTGCTGCTGAGTGAGCTGCGGCGGCGCGCGTCCTGCCGCGCCAAACGGGGTGAGCGTGCCGGCTCGTCGGGACCGTGCATTGGCGGCGGGGGAGGGGCCTGTGCGGCGCCGGCCGTCTCCTCTTCCTCCTCTGCGTCTGCTTCGTCGTCTTCGGCATCTCGCTCTGCCCACAGACACCCGGAGACGTCCACTCCCCCTGCGCTGCCCGGAACAGCCTGCATGCGGCCGGCACCACTGAAGCGCACCGTGCTGTCGGACCCGCTGTCCCCCCGTGATGAGAGCCCCTCCCCCGGCCGCGACAAGAGCAAGAGCCAGCTGCTGATGGCCACGGCCATAGAGATCTGCGTGTAGCAGGGGCTGAGGGGGTTGGTAGGTAGGTACTGGGGCCTCCCAGGCTCGGTGGGTTGTTCCTGGCTAGAGAAAGACACACCACTACCCTGGACACATCATCAGACCCTCATGATCTAGACTCCCATGAACTAGACCCCCACAGAGTAGACCCCCATGAACTAGAACCTCCAGGAACTCAGGTCCAAAACCTCCACACACACACACACACACACACACACACACACACACACACACACATATATATATATATAAATATATCCCACACACACATGCCTATATACAGTCCACACATACATGAAGTATATAAAGTGTGTTGACTGCCTACAGCGGTGCAGCAGCAACAGAAGACCTGAGTGGGAGGAGGCAAGCGAGTGGCGCTTAGAGAGAATGAGAAGAAAGCATCCACAGAGTAACTACTAAACTCAAGTAGCAGTTTTTACCATGTTTGTCGGTGTCTGACTGACATCCTCTCAGGACATTTCAGCAGGTCACTTTCTGTGGGCGTCAAAGGTGACTTCCTGCCTGGAAATTACAAAGGACATTTATTACAAAGGATGTTATTTGATGGACTTGAAGCGTATCTGTTTATTTTAGAACTAGTCTCAGTGAAATGAAAGTAGCATTTAGTAGAGAAAAATACTGAATCTAAATCTGTTTTTTTCTGTCCAAACTAAGAGGAAAAGAAGTAGTGCGCTTATTTTCTACTTCCTTCCTACTTCCTGTGTGTGTGTGTGTGGATGAGTGTGAACCATCTGAATTCCTTAAGCACAATATTTTTTGTATAGTATGCGAACAGAGGAGTACTTTGTACTTGTAAATATGTTGTGTATCGTCAGGTAGTTCCACTACGTAGCGCTGAACATTTTCTATGAAGCCGAACAGTTTTAATGGTGTTCCCAGGGTTTTGAAGTCAGTGTTTCGGGGGACAAATGCACTGTGTAGCAACACTACAATAACGATGAAGATGTATAGTTTATTAAGTTGACATATAGGGTGTGATATATACATACATACATTAGATATACTATGTACAGTACAGTAGCAGATACAGCCGTCTTTATGACATCTACTCTCCCCTGGATCTGATCCAGGTTCTGGTATCATACCTCCTTCTATCCCTCCTCGTCTTGCTTCTTTATCTAGGGTGCTTCCTGCTCGATCGATACCTTCTGCCTCGTCTCCCTCCTCTCCCATCAATAGAAAGGTATTGATCCAAGCCGAAGACCAATTATAGACCAATCGTGGAAAGCCTGGCTCAGTTCTCCAAGATACAGATACACACCAGTGTTTATAAAATATACAAGACATGGGGTTGTATATGTTGACATTCTGAATACCTTCTGAATACATGGCAGTATATCTGGGGTTGGTGGTGGTGATTAGAAAATGGAGGTGAGTGTGTGTGACGTCCCCACAAGGTGGAGCTGGTGGTGGGGGAGTGTGTGACGTCCCCACAAGGTGGAGCTGGTGGAGGTGTGTGACGTCCCCACAAGGTGGAGCTGGTGGTGGGGGAGTGTGTGACGTCCCCACAAGGTGGAGCTGGTGGAGGTGTGTGACGTCCCCACAAGGTGGAGCTGGTGGAGGTGTGTGACGTCCCCACAAGGTGGAGCTAGTGGAGGTGTGTGGCGTCCTCACAAGGTGGAGCTGGTGGAGGTGTGTGGCGTCCCCACAAGGTGGAGCTAGTGGAGGTGTGTGGCGTCCCCACAAGGTGGAGCTGGTGGTGGGGGTGTGTGTGGCGTCCCCACAAGGTGGTGGTGGGGGTGTGTGTGACGTCTCCACAAGGTGGAGCTGGTGGAGGTGTGTGGCGTCCCCACAAGGTGGAGCTAGTGTTGGGGGTGTGTGTGACGTCCCCACAAGGTGGAGCTGGTGGGGGTGTGTGACGTCCCCACAAGGTGGAGGTGGATGTCCTTAGAAATCTGGGTTTGTGGTGTGTGATCTGGACGGTGGTTCCGCTTGTGTTTCAGGGTCAGAACTTTGTGTCCTGACTGGATGTCCTGATGCCCCATTGGCTGCTCACTGAGCCCAGGTTCCTCCAATGATCCTTCTCCGGTGACACCAGGCAGGTGTGTGTGGTTGGGTATGTGTGAGTGTGTGCACACCTGTTTATATGTCTACATCGCTTTATGCATGTACATGTGTGCATATGTGAATATATTGTGTGTTTATGTGTGTGTTGTGTGCATGCATGCCTGTGTGTATCTATGTGTGTGTGAGACCACTCTGTGTTTGTCTCTCAGCTCCCCAGGCAACTGTACATCTCTTTGTCGCCATAGTGACTGGAGCTCAGGGTGGGCTCCTGACCGGCCCCGCACCACCCACCCTTTCACTCTCTCTCCTCCTGGATATCAAACCTGAGATCTCAGTGCTGTTTAGACGGGAAGAGATTTAACTCCCTGCTTCAGACTGTTGTCGGCCATTGAACAGAATGTTAGTATATCTGCTGATCCATGTTGATATGATTTGGTATCCACTGTTTAATTTTTACTGTGTGTCAAACAAGTGAAGAAAACGTCCCTTTCTAAGCACTTTGAGATTCCTAACTAGAATGTTAATTATTTTTCATTAACTGTTGACATGCTTTGCATTCCAGAACAAAGTTGGTAGTTTTCCTTCATGGACTCTTTAAGACCCTGAAACTTGAGATCCCTGCCACTTGTCCAATGGGTAATATCTGGTATCATTGAGACCATCTTCTGCAAACATACATGTCAAAAATGTGTATCCACTGCTCAATGCTAGCACGGAAACGATGTGCACACTTCCTCTATGTTAATAACTTGATCATGTTTGGACCTCGACTTCCCTCATCTGTACAAACATAAATGCAAGCAGAGCAGTATTAGTCAGAGAACTAGAATCTTAGCGTTGGAGATAGACTTTCCTAGAATCTTATCGCTACAGTTAGCATCTCCTAGCATCTTAGCCCCAGAGTTAGCATCTACTAGCAGTTTTCACCCCAGAGTTAGCATCTACTAGCAATTTTAGCCCCAGAGTTAGCCTCTCCATTACTACACTCATCCTCATGTATATACTGTGTCACCAAGGAAGAAGCAGAGAACATGTTTAATATGTGTTCAATAAATAACATTTGTGTACCTGAGCTTTCGTCTCCTGGTTATTATTTGCAGTGTGAATAACCCAGCTATAATTGAGATCCATCATTGAGCTACAGTCTGAAGGTCATCTCCTGATCCAACATCATCTCCAGGCGTTCTTCCAACCACACACATCTTTATTAAGCCGCCTTCTCGCTGCAAGTCCAATTAACTCATCAGCAGATATGAGCTATCTGGAGAAGAGAAGTTCAAGGGCGTCTAGAATGTGTTGATATGGATTAGCATAACCATCGCGTCTCTTCTTCTTTGGTTTTGGAAGAAGTGCAGAAGGGGTCGTTCAAAAGACTTCTCTATACCAAGTCATGTCCCATGCAATTTGTAATGCTTTTGTAGAGCTTGTATTTATCTTATTTAACCTTTAGCTCGAGAATCTCTTTTCCAAGGGAGAGGACTTTACACTTAAAACCAAGAGCACAAAGGGTGGTTTACCACCAAGTACTTTTCTTGCCAAATCTTTCACTTGTCAGTCCTCTTGCAGACGATTCCACACTTCAAACACAGCGACTAAAATCTTTGTGGTCCGTCTCAGTCAACACCGATGGGAGAAACATCTTGACAGACAAGACTGTAACAACATCAGACAAAAGCAATACACCAGCAGATGTAAGATGAGGACATATATTGATTAAATGTCTTCATGGTCAGGCTTGTCCTTCACATCTCCACGAATGGTGGATACTCCATGCTGAGGTGTCCTGCAGGAGTGGTGGAGGTCTTCACAGGACCAGGGAGGGAAGACGGAAGAGAAGAAGAGAGGGAGTGTCTGTCTGCATGCAGCTGTTCAGTGTTAAACAAATCCTCCTTAGTTTCTCTCTCTCTCTCTCTCTCTCTCTCTCTCTCTCTCTCTCTCTCTCTGTATTAGTTTTATATTCTCCCCTTTCGTAAAATGTGATTGCTTCGTTTAATATATTTTCTTTGTTTCAGAGAGACGGAACACACTTATATCCACAATGATTCATTCAGTTTGGCTTTCAATATTCCCCCTTTTCTGCTTCCTAATCTATTAGCTCATTAAGAGATGATTTATTTCAGATTAGTCTTGTTTTAAAGAATACACATTGGACAATGTTTCACACATATTTCCCCGAGTGGCACACAATGTCTCTGATATTAGGAAAAAAAACCCTGGATGTGCGTGCCTAGTCGACTTAACGACTAGTCCTTGCTGCGCTTGGTAGTCGGCACCAGAAAGTCAGTTAAACGCTTTTTTTCTCTCTGACAAAAGCATTTCTACCGATATTAACCGCAGAAGCACGCCATGCATTATTAATAGAAATATGAGTAACACTTTGTAATAACTAAACGCTTTGGAGCATTTACAACATATTAGTTAATAGTGAATTCATCATTAGTAAAACATCAACAATACATTATTAAATCATTACTCACCTACTAACACTACATAATTCAATCATTACTAACCTACTAATACACACATTTGTTAAGCATTTATATATACTGTATATAAATGATTTATTTTGTATTAGGGGCATTTTTAAGGCGTTTGATAACTGCATTGTCATACTTTATAGACATGTTTACCATACCTAAATGAAGTATTTTAGTAGTTTGAAACCAGTGGTAAAGAAGCATTTAGAAAGCATTAGTAAGTAGTTCATAAATGTTTAGCGGATGTGTTAACTATTTTATAAACAGCTAATGCAACTAATGCTTACTAAAGCTAGTTGTAAAGCATTTACTAAATGTTAGTGAATACTTTTGCCTAATCTAAAGTGAGAACTATCTCTGCCTTATTAAACATTTATAAGTTATACATAAACCATCCCAGAACCTCACATCCTCAAGAGGAAACGGACACAACACAAGGTGGTACAGAAAATACAATGTTTATTGAACAGGTACAAAAAACACCCATTACTCTGTAGTTTCATAAAACAGATTCTGGCTAAAGATATTTGTAACTAATCTCTGAACCCATCGGCTATCTGTCTGACGACGATGTTAGCATCTGGCAGGTTATGGTGTAGCTATCTGGATCTTCCTCTTCCATGCGTCGGTCATCACAGTGTGATCAGCAACTTGACTGACCAGACGTTGCTATCTTTTGCTGTCTTGCGAAGGCATTGACGGTGCACAGCGTTATTTTCTTGTATTCTTGGTCTTATTGGAACTATAACCTTATTGGAAGTGAGCTGAGACAGGGGGGCCGCTATGCGGCTGTAATTGCGGATGAACCACCTGTAGAAATTAGCAAAGCCTAAAAATCATTGTAGCTGCCTACGTGTAGTGGGGACGGGCCACTCCTTAACTGCCTCCACTTTGGAGGCTCTGAGTTGGCCCCCTTCCACCACGTAGCCTAAGAATGCCACAGAGGTAACATGGAACTCACACTTTTCTGCCTTGACATACAATTTGTTTTCTAGCAGTCTTTGTAGTACATCCCTGACATGGCTTATGTGTTCTTCGAGGTTGCGGGAAAAAAATCAGAATGTCGTCCAAGTAAACAAATACTACGCGATGCAACAGATCGCGTAGGACGTCATTACCAAGTGCCTGGAAAACTGCTGGGGCATTGGTTAGGCTGAACGGCCTAAACAACGCATTCAAAAGTATTCAAAATGTACGAGGTGTGTATTGAACGCTGTCTTCTACTTGTCCCCTTCGCGGATCCGGACGAGGTGGTAGGCATTCCTGAGGTCCAATTTGGTGAAAATATGTGCGTCATGTAGGGGGCTGAATGCAGAGTCAATGAGTGGAAGGGGGTACTTATTCTTCACTGTGATGTCGTTGAGTCTGGTGTAGTCGATGCAGGGGCGTAAAGTCTTGTCTTTTTTCTCTACGAAGAAAAACCCTGCGCCTACAGGAGAAGAAGAGGGCCTGATGAGCCCCGCTGCCACCAAGTCGGTTATATAATTCTCCATAGCCTCACGTTCTGGCTTGGAGAGATTATACAACCGCTTGGTGGGCAGGGGGGCCCCGGGGATGAGGTCGATGGTGCAGTCGTAGGGCCTGTGTGGTGAAGTGAGCAGGCTGAGGTCTTGCTAAATACCTCCTGGAGATCGTGCTAGTCTGTGGGAATCTGGGACAAGTCAATCTACTCAGGTGTATGAGGCGTGAGGGAGTGTCGTGTGGGAACTGCAGATTGCAGGCAATGAGCATGGCAGTACAGGCTCCATTTCCGGATGGTGGCCGTGGACCAGTCTATATGGGGGTTGTGTCTTTTGAGCCACAGAATGCCTAGAATCACTGGAGTCAGAGGTGAGGATATCCCATAGAACTCTATGTGTTCGTGGTGGTTACTGGACAGAACTAGTTTAAGGGGTTCGGTCTTGTGAGTGACAATGTTCAAAAGTTTACCGTTCACAGCGTGTATCTCCTTCTGAGTGGAGATCGGGAACACAGTCTTAGTGTTAGTCTTAAGAAAGTCAGAGTCAATAAAATTGTCATTGGCTCCTGAGTCCACCAGGACTCGAACAGGGAGCGAATGTGCAGAACCGTGAACAGTACCTGGAACCAGGATGCAGGATGCGGAGGACGAGGAGATCCGGCTCACCAGGGCCCTCCTGCCTGCTGGTGAGCCTGCCCTTTTGGCCGTCCTGGACATCGGTTGAGGAAGTGGCCCCCCTGACCACAGTAAAGGCAGAGCCTTTCCTCCATCTGCCGCTGTCTCTCTGCTGGGGTGAGTCGGGTGCGTTCCAGCTGCATCGGTTCATCCGCTGGGGTCCGGTGGATGTCCGGGATGGGTGGAGCAGGAACGTGAGTTGCTGGGGCGGCCTCTGGCAGTGAGCTCTGGAAGCCGGTGGACGGTCGTCGCCTCCTCCTCCATCCATTCTCTAGCCCCCTCTCTTAGCCGGTTATCTAGCCTAATAGCTAGGTCTATCAGGTGGTTAAGTGAGGGGCTTTCTTCCTGTACAGCGAGTTCATCTTTAATCTCCCCAGCTAACCCCTTAAAGAAGATGGCTTGTAAGGCTGAATCATCCCACCCACTCTCTGGGGCTAGAATACGGAAATTAATTGCGTACTGGGAGACTGGACTACTACCCTGGTGTAGGTCGAGCAATTTGCCTACCACCTGTCTGCCTTTGACGGGGTGGTCAAAAACCTGCCTCATCTCTAGGGAGAACTGCTGGAAATCGTGCATTAATTCAGACTGCTGGGTGGAGATGGCTAAGGACCAGGCTGCTGCCTGTCCGGAAAACAAACTCATTACAAATGCGACTTTTGACTGAGATGTAGCATAAGTACTAGGTTGTTGGGAAAACACTAAAGAACACTGATGAAGGAACTGAGCACATGTACCTAAATCATGTATCATGCTGGAGTCCAGCGGCGAGCGGGCCGCTGGGCCGCGAGCGGTCCGCCGGCTTGCTCCCCCTGGAGGACTTGCGCTCTGGGGTGCGGCTGGGGGACCGGGGGGACTGAGAGCGGGAGCGGCGATAGCTTGCTGAGCGGCTCCTGGAGCGGGAGTAGCTGCGAGAGCGGGACCGGCTCTTGCTTTGGCTCCTTCTGTGATCCTCAAAGATCTTCAGCTTGCGTCCGTTCAAATCTGTGCCGTCCAGTTTCCTCATCAGGTCTTTCAGGTCCTTAATGGCTGACAATTGATCGTTCAATTGAGTCAAACTGGAGCTTCAAGGAGAGCCAGGGCCCAGATGCAGATACAAAAGATCAGGATCATGACACAGAATGTCTCAAGGTGTTTTTCAAAGTATGCCTTTGACACTGAGAGACTTCCACTCTTCTCCTTTGTGAAAAGACCCTTCACAAATCTGAAGGGATCATGCTAGAAGCTTGCTCTTGTCCGCTCCTTTTTACTGTGTTTCTTTACCAGGTTCTCAGCTCTCCTCAGTGTCGCAAGCCTGCTCTGGTTGTCTGACTGCAGCAGGTTTATGCCTACCTTCTCCTCCTCTGTGGCCTTCCTCCATTGCTTCTTCAGCTGCCTTCCTCCTGGACTTAATGGGGATGGTTGATGTAGCTTTCCTCTTCTCTACTGCTCCAAAGCGCTGTCAGTGTAGATCATTACCCCCATCCTTTTCAACTGTTTCATGGTGGTGCCTCTGCATGTCTCCAAGATTTTGCAATGTCAGCGCTGACCTCCCCCCACAGTGCCTTTTGGCCGGATTTTGGCCACTTGATCAGTGGCTTTCGCCCCCGAACTTCTTTCCGCTGCAGGTGGGCTGGGTTCAGGTTGCTCTCCTGTGCTTCCATGGGACTAGTCTTGTACCTTGGCCTTCTTTTTGATGAACCACGATTTTCTCACATTGGTTCACAACTGTTTGTAGTAATGATTAATCGAGGAGAGTCTCATGTACATTTAAGTTATAAGTGCTGCCCACTTTGCAACTCTATTTGAGATAAAATGGTTTCGATTGCTCCATTGATTGCTCCATTTTTCTTAGGCACCGCCATTGTGTTTCAAATTCTGTGGCGTTCTTTGCTTCATCATAAACTGAAACTCCCTCCCCCTAGCACTGATTGGTGCTTTCATCTTTTTATTTTTGGGAGAGGCTTTCAATGGGTTCGAGGCAGGACGGATCTGCAGAGAGAAACAGAACGTGAACAGAACTATGGATAGATATGTACAAAGAAACAGGGTGGGCACATTGAAGTGGCCAGTATACGGATGTTGTGCAAATACATGTGTTTTTATTTCTATGCCTATATGGTCAGAGGGCAGGGTGTGTTGACTGCTGTGTGATTCAGAACACGGGGAAGTCTAGACAGGATCTATTAACGGTATGCAAATGAGCTGCATGATCGACCAATTGATTGGACAAATTTAGAAATCTAACATTTAGGAGTTTGTGGTGCATTAAGGTATGGCAATGTTCCAATGAGCATGTACACACACACACTCACAAGAGAGAGAGAAAGAGAGAGAGAGAGAGAGAGAGAGAGAGAGAGAGAGAGAGAGAGAGAGAGGGATTAGAAAACTGTCAGCAGTGTGGAAGAGAGGAAGCAGATGTCAAGTGGGACAAACAAGTGTCTGTGCCTCTAGAGCGCTGTGTGGTCGTCCGCCACCATCGCCATGGCAACAGAGACGAGCCCAGTTTGGAGAGGGAAGTGTGTGTTGTTTCAGGAAGATGTTGGAACCTGCCTTCGTATGGAAACACTTCTATTCTGGGGAGAGTTTAACAGAAACATGTTCTCACTGGATGACTGGGTAGTTTGTTGCTTCTCTGTTGTTTTGTTGACTTGATTTTTTTGTTTTTTTTCCTCTGCTATCTGCTTAAAATATATCTGGTGTCATTTATGATGTTAAGCAGGATGACAACACACTGCTATTAGATGATGGACTGGCAGAGAAACAAGGGGAAGGAGGAGGAGGAGGAGAGAGACAAGGAGGTAGAGGGACAGCAAGGGAGAGAGAGAGACAGGTAGAATGATGGATGGGAGAGAGAAGGGAGGTAGACATACAAACAGATAGAGAGGTAAGATAAGACCTGACTGTCTGATTTCTTCAGAAAATTGTCCTGCATCACAAAGTGCCATACTTAAATAGACATGAGACAATTAGACATACAATTAATAATAAAGTGCATACAGCATATACAACATAAAAAGCTGAGCAGTCATAAAAACATAAAAGATATTGCAGGCAAAAATAGTTTCCCCCCACAGTACAGGATAAAACGTCTGCTGTACCTTCAGCAGATCCTCTGTTGTACCTTGTTACACAAGTAGTCAATGTGCGCTGTCGAAGATAAGTTTTAGTCTACATAGACTTTGTTGACATAATTGTTGACAAAAGAAGGTCCTGTCACACCAGCTGATAAGCGTATCAACCTATCAAGGTAAAGAGACAGGAGAGAGGGAGACAGGTAGAGAGACAGGTAGAGGGACAGGGTGGTAGAGAGACAGAGAGGGATAGAGAAACAGACAGGTAGAGAGACAGGGAGGTAGAGAGATGGGAGAGAGAGAGAGAGACAGGGACATGGAGGGAGAGAGACAGGAAGGTAGAGAAACAAACAGAAGGTGTGTTTCATCCACCTCTTTTTATTCAAATTTTCAATTTGCGAATAAAAAAACCTGAGTGGAAACGCCAGAAATTTGAATAAGTCTCGAAATATCGATAAAAAGTTTTTACACTTGTGGGAGGTGTAAAAGTTGGTGTATTGATAAAAGGATAATTCGACAAAGTGCAGTGGAAACCGATTCAGCAAATGAATGCAAAAAATTATGACATACAGAAATCTCGTGACTTAAATATCACTCCAGCTTTTGTTGGAGAGACGAAAAATGGCGGCAGACGAAAATATCAGGTATGTGTGGACCGACGAGGAGACTGCAACGTTCCATGAAATAGTACAAGAAAGTTTTGTTTGTTGTTTGTTTCTTCCAAGTTTTGGTTTAGTTCGTTTTGAGGTTTGATTTGCGCTCTTTTAATTATGTCATCTCGTTGCGCCCTCTTCTTCTGCAGTGGTATAATGGCACCTGACTGGTGAATTAGCGCCACCTACTACTTATCTCGATGAACCAACTCCTAATATTCGAATAACAGTAGTGGCTGGAAACACGCATACATTTGCATTTTCTTTTGCAGAGTTTCTGAAAATTGAAAAATATTTGAGATACATTTGGATGGAATACATTGGTTGTTCATCATTCGTTACTCAGTAACGAATACAGTAGTCTCCTAGTCTGTTTACCAGTAACTCCTCAGTAGTTACTGAGTAACTGTCACTTAGGGCCCTGTTAGGCCCCCGTTAGGGCCCCAGTTAGGGCCCTGGTCGTTCATCATTTGTTACTCATTCGTCCCTCAGTAACTACCCACTTTTTGCGTACCTTATTGTAAAGTGTCACCGGAAACCCAGCTAGAGACAGGGAGGTAGAAAGACAGGGAGGGAGAGAGCTAGAGAGAGCGGTACAGAGACAGGAAGGGAGAGAGACAGGAAGAGCGACCGGGAGGGAGAGAAACAAACAGAGAGGTAGGGAGACAGAGAGGGAGAGAGAGACAGACAGGTAGAGAGGGAGAAAGGGTGGAAGCAGAGAAACAAACAGCAGGGAAGGAACAGAGATTTTTATATTTCTATACAGTACTATCTGTGGTTCTGTATGATTCTCATCAAAGGACTGCTGGTGGGGATGAGGAGTCCCCGCTCTAGTCCACCCCATTATAATCCTTGTTTATTTTAATTATTTGCTAAGGAGTTTGGATAACGAAATGGTTCTGGTTATTTTTAAATGAGTTGTCTTTAAAATAGCAGAATGTTGGTTTGTTTTGACACAGTAACGTTTAACAACCACGACAAATCTACGGTATATATATATACATATATATATATAAACTTTAGAATGATCTAATTATATCTATAACGATAACAGCATCTGCAGTAGTAAAAACTACAATAATAAAACAATTATCATAGAAAAGTAATATACATTACAGTATAATAATTTGGCCAGAGGGGCAGTGGCCTGGGCCCCTGCAGCCACGCCCCTGTTCACGTGTCTTCATCTCGACGTCTATCTGCATTGTCGTGTGCACATTAATAGAACAACAAGAAAGCAGTATGAATGAATGAATGAATGAGTATGAATGGCAATGAAATTCTTGACTTTCAGGCTTCCACAACAATGCAAAAAAAATGGGACTGGAATGAAATGATTGGATGAGACTGCCCTGCGTTTCCACGGGGATGGTGTGGGCTGGAGTAGCCTGGCCTGGCTGTCGTCTTGTTTTTTTTTTTTTTTTTACATTTTTTGGGGTTGTTCTTGTTTTTCTCTGGCGATATTCCCAGGTGGCCTAGTCTCATTGCTGGTTATTCTGGCGGTTAATGAGGGAAATGTATCTTTGATGTCCATGTTCCCCCCCCACATACTACTTCTTGTATTTGTTGTTCTTGACAACGCCGTTAGCCATGTGACATTAAAGCGCAAGTGAGCTTAGTGACGCGGAAATGTACTTTTAACAATGTTCGCTAATTTCCTCTGAAACTGCTACTACTAAAAGCTAAATACTGCTCCTCTCTAATGCTTTACTATATTCTAAATACAATAATCTTGAAAGTCAGCAATAGGCAATACTCAATCACAACCGTCATTCAAATCCTGGATGATCCAATCACCTCTGTCCCGCCCTAATACACTTTTGTTGTACGCACTTTACTTAACAAATGTCACAAACTGTGACAACATGACAGGTATTATCCAAGACAACATGCTGAAGGACGCACACTCTGGGCTTCAGGGAGGTGCTGAGATCTCTGAAGAGAACATCCTGTTTGCTTGAAAAATCACCTGTCTGCATTTTCATTGAGATCTGAAAACCCTAAGACTGTTGCTATTTTATACCTCGAAGAGGTACTTGGATGTGGGAGGAGTGTGTATTTATAGATCTTTTTAACGCTGTGGATGACACAGTATTAAAACATCCAAACTGTGGGGGTTAAACATCAGAAACCTGTTCAGGTTACAGAGGAGACATCCAGCTCTGAACCAGGCCGTGGGTTGAGCGTGTCGACCAGTAAAGAACTGCCTCTTCTATATTTATCATATCCACGCTGGGAAAGAAGATAAAATTATCTTGCCTATTTTTCTGTATGGATGTTTGGCATCATATCCCCTCTGCTTAATCATTCCCTGTGCTCTGTGTTCAGAAATATGTCACACATGTATGACAACATCAGCTCTACTGGTAAGAGAACAATTGTTTCTGGGAAGAGTTTTAATAATGCACGCTAATCATGTTTTAAAAATTATCCCCTTGGACCTCCAAGGCAAAGTTGTGGAATGATAACAAGTGGCAGCTTTTAGAAGTTCCTAAGTGGGACAAAGCTTAGGAACAGAGTACAGGTTGTCCGTGATTATGTGTTTACTTACATCTCACTTTCCTTCTGTAGAATAAATGAGTTCATCTTTACCTTTCACAGGTAGTGTTCAGAGAAAATAGTCGTGCTCTCCTTTACAACACCAGGAAGCTCGCTGAACATGTCCAGGCTTTCTTGGGAAAACCTGGATTGCTAAATACGAAACTCCCAATCAGAGTTAAACGGTTCCACGAAGCTCACTTAAAGTAAATTTGTCAAGCCAGGTTTTCCGCTTTAGTTTCAATGCGCGTTCACATAAAATGGGCGTAACCCAACGATATTCACCTTGACGACATGGATCCGACGGAGCGCACACGGGCTATGTATGTCACTCAGGAGGAGCAAGTAGTGATTATGAACTCATACGAGGAGTTTAAAAAGCGAATAACGGCAAGGGGCGATACAGTTGCCCATAATAAGGCTAGGGAGGCGTGCTGGCAAAAAACAGCAGATTCTGTGAATGCGTAAGAATTGTTCGCCATTAATCCCAATAGAGTGCATATGATTGCAAAATGCAAAAGCAACCTCCAACTTGCTTTATTGTGTAATTTAGGGAATTCATTTCAAATACATCCTATATGTAAGAAACGTATTGCATGTGCTGGAAGGTAGCGACGGTGGTGTGGAGGATTAGTATGTGAGCTGAACGCCAGCGACCGGGTTCATATTGTGGCGATCACGGCCATGCCCCCTATGGGCGCAAGGGGTTCTGGGGGTGCAACTTGGTGGGGGTTTGGACCTTATCGGCGCCCCGGAATCCCCGTGGGGTTGGTGGTTGGGGATTCATAATTGTGTGTCGTTGTGTGTATGTTTCCATATATGCAGTGTTTTTGTATGACCGTGAGTGAGAGTGTTCGTTCTGATCGTCAGGTGTGCCGTGTTTCTGTCTGTGTGGGTGTGTCTAAATAAAGGCAACTCCCGGGGTCGTGCGGTGTATGGGGCACGGGAGTTGCGTAACCTAAACCTGGGCTCCTGTCTCACTCCTTCCTTGTCGTCGCCACAATATGTTGCCTGTCCATCATTATGCCTTTTACCCCCATCTAGATTACCAAACTGGATAATTCCATAACATTAATGAATAAGTATTCCATATGACATAAGAAATATAACTTATTAAACTACACATAAATGTACTTCACTTGGGAACCGAACCTAGCACGCAGAATCTGAAGACTGACGCGCTACCGCCACTCTACCACTCATTCACGTATACAGGTGTTTTCTTTCACCTACAAGTTGATAACTTGCAACTTGACAGTTTGTGTTGGCAAAAAGTTGGGAAACACCACGAACATATTTAGCAGTGTATTTAGGGCAGCAGCTACAACCTTGCGTTTCGCAAGGCACCTTTTTACTTATATTTTCGGCATCACCAACTGCATGCAAATATGTTCCCGTGGCAACAAATCGCAGTGAAACACACTGTGCACGGCTTCTTTTTGTAGCATGGCCTACATAAGGTCCAACAAGGATGATCAAATAGCGAATACCCTCTGATGAGAACCTGTATCTCTCATAAAGGGATCGGATCTGTCCCGAAAGCGGCGCTCAGCTTTAAGAAGCCGATCTAATCGGTAAGTCTTCGCTGAAAACCTCCTCCCGACCAGGTTTGGTTGCCAGCATAAGTTACCATGGTGATATAGCGACGCTAAAAGAGAGCGACTTTCGTAGGACAGCTAACCCAGGCTTTGAGCGCAACATACCTCGCTAACCCACTAATCGAGCTTCGTAGTATACCCCCCTGGTGCAGGCTTACTGAGCTACTGGATAAGATACAATAGAACAAGGGAAGATAAGATAAGCCAAGATAAGTGTAGAGTGTGTGTCAGTGGCGTAACAAGCCAAGACGGGCCTGTAAGCAGGATGATCAAGACGGGCCCTCCTATAGACTACAACGCGTAATGACGCAACGTCTACCGATAACCTACCATATGACTTAAATAGGATACTACAGCATAGTAGACGTGAGACGACTCGCAAAAGTAATCGCAAAAGTAATCGCATACCAGACGATTTCTGTTGCACGATTGTTGAGCAGGGGGGGGGGGGGGGGGGGGAGGGCACTTTGGTCCTTCAGAGGGAAAGGGGCAGGGGCTCGGGCACCCATAGCCCCCCCCTCTGCACGTGCCTGCTGCACAGCAACAACAGTGACATCGCCTCTCCTGTGCCGTAACAGTAAAAGGGCCCGGATTTGACAGTTGGCGGGAAGATCGATTCATAGTTGTGGGCGGTCCTCACTGAAAGCTGACGGGCCCCCTGATTGGCTGGGGCCCGTAAGCGACTGGAGTACCTGCTTACCGATAGTTACGCCACTGGTGTGTGTGGTTGATGGCTGGTTTACAGCCTCACCTGGTCTGAGTCAGGCTGATTAGACTCTGGGCTGGGTGCACACCTGGGGTGCAGAGCAATCATGGCACCCAGGATAAACCAACGCCGCTGTTCCGATATCCATACTTCCATGAGTACACTTAAACATAGTACACTATCCGTACTCAATAGGTGCGCAGATTTTGATTGATTGATTGATTTTTATTTCACACACGCGCACATCATCAAAGGAGTTTTTACAGACATATTTTAACACCATAATGATTTGGTGTGTGAAAAGGGGTCACCCCAAGGAAGCTATTTAAAGGTAGGGTGGAGGATGTTGGAAAAACGGTTTGAGCACACAGCATTTAGAAAAAAAACAATTCAAAAGTCCAACCCCCTTTCCTCGGCCTCCCCCCCCCGAAGCCACGCCTCCAGAGTACAGGAACGCGCAGCGCTTGTTCCTGAGGGTTCACGAGTGCTACACTTGCTTATTTTACTTATAACTATATAATTTGTTTTCTTTCAGCAGCCCGTGCTATCTGATATGCAGCTAACCAGCCAGTAGCCAAGCCTCTGAGGGCGCACGATTCGTTCGTGCCCGAAGAGGAGTACGCGCAGAGGAGGGAGGGGGGAGGGACAAATGGCAGTTGAGTTTGATAGACAAGTCACCATCCAAACATCTTGAACGTAACGCTCATAATGATTGGATGGAGTTTTTTCAGTCCTGCCCATCCCACAGATTACTATATTTTTTCGGTGTATGTGTCATATCATTTAATTCATTGGTTTCAATCTGTGTGTGAAGGAGATTTTAAGCAATATGGTAAAAAATGCTGCAGGAAAACATCATCCACCCTACCTTTAAAGCTTATAGTAGGGGGCCCGACAACTAACAAAACAAACACTAGATACAATAACATACAATAGGACAGACACACAACAGACATTCCCAGCATTGAAATTTAACTTTGTATGTGAGGAAAAGAGAGAAAAAAAATAAAAAATAAAAAGTAAATAAATAATCATCAGGATTAGTGTTGGGCATAGATTAATTTCTTTAATCTAGATTAATCTAACTGTAATCTTGGAATTAATCTAGATTAATCTAGATTAAAATGGCTCATTTGAATTCTGTCGAAGGCATTCATAATATGCGTGTGCTACCTAAATAATGACTAAAAATAAGTCTGCGCGATTGTTGACGGGGGGGGGGGCGATTGTTGACAGGGGGGGGGGGTGATTGTTGACAGGGGGGGGGGGGGGGGGTGCGCAATTGTTGACCGGAGGGGGAGAGGTGCGCGATTGTTGACCGGAGGGGGAGAGGTGCGCGATTGTTGACCGGAGGGGGAGAGGTGCGCGATTGTTGATGGGGGGGGGGGACACCGCGAAATGACACCGCGAATACGGACGTTTATCATCTTTTTTTAAATATATATTTTTTAAGAGGCCCCTGATTGGCCGAGGCCCCGGGCTGAAGCCCAGGTAAGCCCGTGCATTAACTGCCCAGACCTACGACCGACGGGGGGGGGGGGGGCCGCCCGTTCTCATCCCAACTCGTAATATACCGACGATTTGTCACGCCCCTAGACGTCTGACATTGACGCAAAAGGTACCCTCCCGCGTCTGTGTGAAACGATCTGGGGGTTCTCATAAACCCGTTCGCGGTGGTAAGAGACGAGCAGAGTCTACAGCATCCATTCACTCCAATAATAACCCGGTCATAGTGATAGATTACGCTAACCCTAACCCTAACCATATAACCATAACCCTTTTTTGAGTGAATTGTTTCACAGTAGACTGCGGACGCTGTAGACTCTGCTCTGCGAGCGGACGCTGTAGACTCTGCTCGTCTCTTACCACGCGAACAGGTTTATGAGAACCCCCAGATCGTTTCACACAGACGCGGGAGGGTACCTTTTGCGTCAGTATCAGACGTCTAGGGGCGTGACAAATCGTCGGTATATTACGAGTTGGGATGAGAACGTGTTGGGGGTTGCCGGGCAGAGGACGCAGCCGTTCCGCAGCGCAGCCGTTCCGCGGCGCTTACCTTCCTTGGTGGAAATCCGGTATAGACCCAGCTCCCAACCCAACTTTGAGAATAGATTAACGGCGATAATTTTTTTATCGCGTGATAAGAATCTCGCGTTATCGCAGCGCGAGCGCGTTATCGCAGCGCGTTATCGCAGCACGTTAACGCCGATAACGGCCCACCACTAATCAGGACGCAACAATTTAGGAGCACTGCCAACAGTTTTCAGTACTAGATTGTTGAGGGGAGATACAGCAGTGTTACACTGGACTATTTATCTTATACATTACAAATAAGTTAAACATACATTGACAATAATTGTTTTTTTAATTTTTCCTTAAAGATCGAGATACAGGATGATATTTTTATGGTGTCATCGAGCTCGTTCCAGATCTGTGGTCCTCACACATGCGACACTGAAACTAGTGCATTTTAGCTTCCGCTTTTTTCCTGTAATGAGATGTTTATTTCTTGTGTTGTAGGTGTGCAAAGGTGAATTGATGAATTGGAATGAGGTC
This sequence comes from Merluccius polli, assembly GCA_030340625.1. Classification (NCBI taxonomy): domain Eukaryota; kingdom Metazoa; phylum Chordata; class Actinopteri; order Gadiformes; family Merlucciidae; genus Merluccius; species Merluccius polli. Next base: position 35,194 of record JAOPHQ010001183.1, read on the forward strand.
ACATAATGTCTGATTGAGTTTGTGCACTACTTGATACATGACCACAGCATTTTGAAGGTAGTTGTAATGAGTGAGTTTCAAGAGATTAAAGCGACGGAAAAGTGGTCCGGTGGGAGAACTATAGTGGGACCATGATAAGGCACGTATGATTTTTTTCTGGAGGATCTCTAGTTTTTTTTATGTAAGTAGGAAATGTATTGCACCATATGACATTGCAGTAGTTTAAATGAGGTTCAAACAGGGTAAGAAGTGCAGAAAGTGGGATGAAATGCCTCAACTTGAAAAACAGACCGACATATTTGGACAATTTTTTTACTAGGTCATCAATGTGTTGTTTGAAGTTTAGAGATTCGTCGATTGAAATCCCCAGAAATTTTGTGGAGCTAAATTTGGCAATGTTTTGTCCGTTTATTTTAGGACAAATGTGATTAATGTCGGTTTGTTTTTTGTAGGGACAAAATATAATTGTGGGGGTGTATGTGGAGTGTGTGCTGTTGATGGCTGGTTTACAGCCTCACCTGGCCTGAGTCAGTCTGATTGGACTCTGGCTGGGTGGGGCTGCACACCTGTGGTGCATGAGCAATCATGGCACCCAGGATAAACCAGCCATCAACACACTCACTCGAGGAGGAGCCAGTCATGACAGGACTCTGAACAGGGTTACCATACCTACAAAAAACCTGGACTCTTTTCAGGGTTGCCATACCTAAAAAAAAAAAAACACAACCCCCCAAACCCCACTACCTCCACACCTCCCCAGTGTCACACGCCAACCCCACCCTCCCCCTCCGTCCCGGAGACCGGAGGCCTGGGGCTGCTGCTCCAGCTGGCTGAGGTGTCTCGGGGCTAGCTGGTTGCAGGGGCTGGCTGGATGGATTCCGGAGGAGGCCCGACAGCTGGGCCGCGGAGGTAGCTCTCGGAGGGCCTGGAACAGTCGGTTAGGTACCCCCTTCCACCAGGGCGACGAGGCATGATTCCCTACCCCCCCCATCTCCTCCTGGAGCATGGGGCCCTTGGGCTCCTGGTCCCCTGGCAGAGGGGCGGCTGGCCTGGATCCGGGGGAGGCTAGCGACAGACGGTTGCCGGTGGCGGTAGCTGCGCTGCCTCCCCGCTCCTCCGCTGGCCGTCGCTGCCGTTCAGGGGGGAGCTGGTGCTGGGGTGGCTGTCCTCTGCCGCGGCTGGTGGCTCCAGTGCAGCTTTGGACAGCCCTTCCGTGTCCCGTCCTGGTCGGAGGAGCCCCACATTGGGCGCCAGTGTGGCAGGGTTCGTCCGGCCACACGCCACCTAAGTGGCTTTTCTTGGGGCCCTCCGACACAGGACACGGGTAGATGGTATTTGCAAGATGTTTATTCGGAGTTTACAGGCAGATGGTATTCGCCGAGCTGATGGTACAACTTGTCATGACAGTGCTCCTCCTCGAGTGTGTGTGGTGATAGCTGGTTTATCCTGGGTGCCATGATTGCTCATGCACCACAGGTGTGCAGCCCCACCCAGCCAGAGTCCAATCAGTATGACTCAGGCCAGGTGAGGCTGTAAACCAGCCATCAACAGCACACACTCCACATACACCACCACAATAATATAATTTGTTTTGCTAATATTCAGAGACAGTTTGTTGCATTTAAAGCAGGTGTCCACTTGTATGAGCTCATTGTTTATGATATGTTCAAGTTCTACAAGATTCTTATGAGAAAGTGTAGTATATTCTTCTCGGCTGCCAGAATACTGGTCTGTGGATGATGAAATTATGGAGGTTCGCTCCCAAAAGTGTCTGAGTAAATAACTTTTTATTTAACAGAGAACACAAGCGGGAAGTCATTCAATGCATCTGAATGGTGGCCGAATCTTCTCCGAATCTGAGTCCGAATCCCCCAATGGGGTTCGAAACCTGAATCCTCTCTAATGCACACACTTCTTATACGCCTGAGCCATACCATGCGTGACAGTCCAGCAAGCTTAACCAGAACACCTAGACTGTTTAACTTTACATCACAACTTCCTATCGTAAACCACATACGGAAACACAGTCTGAGGTCATCAGGGCCCAGTATTTCAAAAGGGATTGACAGGATTATCCTGGTCGGATTGGATTAAATCTAGATCTGATCTGAAAACTGGGTATTTCAACACAGATCCAGATAATCCTGATCCTGAAGATCAGGATTCTGCTTTGGTAATCCAATCCTCCCCTGAATCCAGATTAAAGGCTGGATTTGGGTATTTCAAAAGTTAAGGCAGATCTCTGGATCAACTTGATACCAAAATGTCAGGATCATTTGGATCCCACCTCAGAGGTGGATTTCACTTGGATTAAATCATTTAGATTAAGTCTCAGCTCCACTTCTCCTAGATATTGTTACTCAAGATGTTCATTACACTTAATCTAAAGTGTTAGTGTTTTACTTTTAACAAATAAATTTAAAAAAATGTATATTTAAAAATAATAAAGCAGCCTAATTGTAAGAAATGTAAAGTATAGTAAAATATTTTACCTCACTTTCTGAAACTGCTGTAAATAAGAGTAACAATTACTTACAGACCTATTTCTCAAATTCTAGTTTCAAACATTGTAACTTGCATGTACCAAACCATCAGAGAAAGACAACAGGAATGCGGGGTCCAAACTTTAATTCCAACAAAACCGACATTTCAAATAATGTGTCCACCAACTAAAACAGGACCTAACCCACTCAGAGGTCAGAAGTGAGCTGCTTTTCTAACAGCTTTATTTTCAGTTCTGTTTCTTTGCATCAGCTTTATTAGTTCATTGGCCTGTTCAATTTGGTTGACTGCCCTCTCGGGTCTCCATTTTGAGGAGCTTTTGATAAGCGTCCTCATCACCGGCATGCCTCCTCCGTCTCCAACGCTCTGGCCCACGAACCTCTTGTGGTGGATCGGGTGGAGCAATGCTGGTGCTGGTTGAAGGTTCACCCTCTGAGCCTCCACAGGTGTGAGGAACACACATTCAGACGAGAGGTTGAGCGGCTCGTCAGCTGGTTCCCCAACACTGGATAAACTATGACATGTATGCACATTTTTTCAGTGTCACAGTTTATATCATGCTGCACATTGAAGCACTTTCCAAGCATTTTCAAGGTATATTTTCATGCTTCTGATTAAATGAAGACACATTTGACTTCAGTCAGAAGCTTAAAAATGCACTTTTAAAATGTTTGGAAATGGCTAGAATGTGATTTTAAAACCTGCAGCAATGTAATTCAGTGTTTGTGTACAAACTGATTTACTTAATCAAAACAGACGCTATTTTGCTATAAATGACCATAATTATGTTTAGTGAGAGCCTTCTATATAAGGGAGACAAATTAGGATGAAAAACTGTTTAGTTGTGTCACTGACCAAGCTATATACCATGAAAGTAATGCAATTACAGTTTCAAGCACTTTATTCAGAATCCAATAACTTGAAAACCTTGAATGTATCAATACAATTAAAGCGTTTCCAAGGATTTCCAGCCGAGTGGTCCATGGCTGAGTGGACTCTGAAAGTAGAAGAAAGAGATTCAGGTGTATGAGTATATATTTGTTTATGTACACAAACGCATGATATCATCCCCAGCATTACTATAGCATCCTGACACTTCTGAATGAACCGTATAGTTAATACTCGTACCGTGTAACGTTTCCAAAGTACTGCAGCAGTCTGTACACATGTAGCCTATTTTCCGAAGTCTGCTGTGTTGCCAATGACGTAACGCTAATAAACTCTGAACAGGTTGGCGTTAGTTTAAAAAGTTACGGTATGATGTACGTCCAATTAATTCCCTTTTAAGTTAAACCATAGACCGCAAAATTCATCAACAAAGCCGCTTCCTCGCTATCCCGCTAGCTGCTTAACACACAAGTCAATGGAGCCAAGTTAGCTCCCGTTAGCGCGGCCGCGGCTCAATTAGGGATCGCTGCGGCCTGGTTTTAATTAGGGGACGATTCAAGAAGTTGGCTTGCATGACATGTTGGTTGGAATTCGTATGGTCTTAAAACCGCTACACATTATACAACGGTAAACTTACATTTTTGACGTGGATGTCGCGTTTCCAGCTGCTCCTTTCGTGAGGTAGTCCGCCATGTTTCGATCCGGAGGCGACGTCACGAGATTTGGAAATCCGTCTCCGCCCAGATTGGGATCGCGGTGATCCACCCTGCCGGTGTTTTGAAATACTCGGATAAAGTCAGCAGGATCACCTTGATCCAGGTCTGAGAAAAGGAGGATTTCATTATCCGGATTATCCTGATCCGGATTACAAGTTTTGAAATACTGGGCCCAGGGCCCAGTATTTCAAAAGGGATTGACAGGATTATCCTGGTCGGATTGGATTAAATCTAGATCTGATCTGAAAACTGGGTATTTCAACACAGATCCAGATAATCCTGATCCTGAAGATCAGGATTCTGCTTTGGTAATCCAATCCTCCCCTGAATCCAGATTAAAGGCTGGATTTGGGTATTTCAAAAGTTAAGGCAGATCTCTGGATCAACTTGATACCAAAATGTCAGGATCATTTGGATCCCACCTCAGAGGTGGATTTCACTTGGATTAAATCATTTAGATTAAGTCTCAGCTCCACTTCTCCTAGATATTGTTACTCAAGATGTTCATTACACTTAATCTAAAGTGTTAGTGTTTTACTTTTAACAAATAAATATTTAAAAAATGTATATTTAAAAATAATAATGCAGCCTAATTGTAAGAAATGTAAAGTATAGTAAAATATTTTACCTCACTTTCTGAAACTGCTGTAAATAAGAGTAACAATTAATTACAGACCTATTTCTCAAATTCAAGTTTCAAACATTGTAACTTGCATGTACCAAAACATCAGAGAAAGACAACAGGAATGCGGGGTCCAAACAAACTTTAATTCCAACAAAACCGACATTTCAAATAATGTGTCCACTAACTAAAACAGGACCTAACCCACTCAGAGGTCAGAAGTGAGCTGCTTTTCTAACAGCTTTATTTTCAGTTCTGTTTCTTTGCGTCAGCTTTATTAGTTAATTGGCCTGTTCAATTTGTTTGACTGCCCTCTCGGGTCTCCATTTTGAGGAGCTTTTGATAAGCGTCCTCATCACCGGCATGCCTCCTCCGTCTCCGACACTCTGGCCCACGAACCTCTTGTGGTGGATCGGGTGGAGCAATGCTGGTGCTGGTTGAAGGTTCACCCTCTGAGCTTCCACAGGTGTGAGGAACACACATTAAGACGAGAGGTTGAGTGGCTCGTCAGCTGGCTCCCCAACACTGGATAAACTATGACATGTATGCACTTGCATTTTTTCAGTGTCACAGTTTATATCATGCTGCACATTGAAGCACTTTCCAAGCATTTTCAAGGTATATTTTCATGCTTCTGATTAAATGAAGACACATTTGACTTCAGTCAGAAGGCAAGGCAAGGCAAGGCAGCTTTATTTATATAGCACATTTCATACACAATGGCAACTCAATGCGCTTTACATAAAACAAGAATTGAAATAAAATTTCAAAAAATAAAATAAAATAAATAAATAAAAACAACTACAGAAGAATAGAAAGAAATAAAATACTATAAGAGCAGCATAAAATCATGATTTAAAAGGACATAGTGCAATTAAAATTTACAATTTAAAGTGCTTTGAACAAGCTCAATCATAAGCACAGGAGAAGAGAAGTGTTTTTAACCTGGATTTAAAAATGTTCACAGTTGGGGCTGATTTCAGTTCAGCTGGTAGTTTGTTCCAGTTTTGTGCAGCATAACAGCTAAAAGCTGCTTCACCATGTTTAGTTTGAACTCTGGGCTTCACTATCTGACCTGAGTCAGTAGATCTCAGAGCCCTACTGGGTTTGTATTCTACTAAGATGTCACTCATGTATTCTGGACCTAAACCATTCAGTGATTTGTAGACCAGTAGCATAACTTTAAAGTCTATTCTATAGCTGACTGGGAGCCAGTATAAAGACTTTAGAACTGGAGTAATGTGCTCTGATCTCTTTGTTCTGGTTAAAACTCGAGCTGCAGCATTCTGAATGAGCTGCAGCTGTTTAATGCTTTTTTGTGGGAGTCCAGTCAGAAGACCGTTACAGTAGTCGAGTCTACTGGAGATGAAGGCATGAATCAACTTCTCCTGGTCTGTTTGAGACATAAAACCCTTCACTCTGGATATGTTCTTAAGCTGATAGAAGGCTGTTTTGGTGATGGATTTGATATGACTGCTGAAGGTCAAATCTGAGTCTATCAGCACGCCAAGGTTTCTGACTTGGTCCCTAGTTTTTAGAGAGAGTGACTCGAGATGTTTACTGACGGCAAACCTCTTCTCTTTATTGCCAAAAACAATTACCTCAGTTTTGTCCTGATTTAATTGAAGGAAATGTTGGTTCATCCAATTTGTTACTTGCTCTAAACAGTGACACAATGACTGTATTGGACTGTAGTCATCTGAGGACAGTGCTATGTATATCTGCGTGTCATCTGCATAACTGTGATAGTCTACATTAGAGTTCTGCAGAACTTGACCCAAAGGCAGCATATATAGACTGAACAGAAGGGGTCCAAGAACTGACCCCTGAGGAACTCATGTCATAGCCATTCGATTGGATTCATAACTTCCAATGGTCACAAAATAACTCCGCTCTTCCAAGTAGGACCTGAACCATTCTAGGACTGTTCCGCTGAGTCCTGCCCAAGTTTCCAACCTGTTCAACAATATACTGTGATCCACAGTGTCAAATGCAGCACTGAGATCCAACAGGACCAGAACTGACACCTTGCCTGAGTCAGTGTTTAACCTAATATCATTTAACACTCTAATAAGAGCTGTTTCTGTACTGTGGTGAGGTCGGAAGCCTGATTGAAATTTGTCAAAGAGGCCACTGGAAGTCAAGAAATTGCTGAGTTGATTAAAAACCACTTTCTCAACGATCTTGGCTATAAAAGGAAGATTTGAGATAGGTCTGTAGTTGGTTAACATGGAAGCATCCAGCGATCTCTTTTTTAAGAGTGGCTTAATGGCAGCTACTTTTAGGGATTTAGGAAACGTGCCCGATTGAAGTGAGCTATTTAGTATTTGTCGCAAATCTATTTGGACAGAGTTCACAATACTTTAAAAAAAGTCTGATGGCATTGTGTCAAGACAGCATGTTGATGGTTTTAGATGCTGAACTGTTTCCTTTATGGCTTTTTGGTCAACTGTATTAAATTCTGACATCGCAGTTGAGTTATTCCTGGGAGGTCTTAGGGATTGCGTTATTTTATTGTTTTGTTGATTTGTGTTAATATTTAACATTATGGACTGGATTTTTTCACTGAAAAAGCAAGCAAATTCATTGCATTTTGCTGTGGAAAGGAGTTCTGGAACTATCTGTTTAGGGGGGTTTGTCAGCTTATCAACCATAGCAAATAGAGTGCGAGTGTTGTTGATGTTCTTATTAATAATTTCAGAAAAGTGTCGCTGTCTAGCCTTGAGTAACTCATAGTTAAAATTACAAAGACTTATTGTGTAGAGGTCATGGTGAATTTGGAGTTTAGTTTTTCTCCACTTACACTCTGCTTTCCTGCATTCTGTTTTTAAAGCCTTTACCATCATAGTGTTCCTCCATGGTGTTTTCTTTCTGATCAAGGTTGTCTTAGTTTTAATAGGTGCAACAGCATCCATGACATTTGAGATTTTCCAGTTAAATGTATCTAGGAGTTCATCAACGGACTCTGCACTCACAGTTGGTGACATAGCTATAGCCTCCATAAACTTTGCACTGGTATTCTCATTTATGTACCTTCTCTTAACAGACACAGAGGTTAACTGAACATTTGGAATGATCTGTAAGTCAAAGAACACACAGAAATGATCAGAAAGAGCCAAGTCCTTAACATCAACAGAAGAAATGTTAACACCTTTAGAGATAACCAGATCCAGAGTGTGGCCTCGAGTGTGTGTGGGCCCTTTCACATGTTGCAAGAGGCCAAAAGTGTCAAGTAGAGCAGAGAGTTCTTTGGCATTACTGTCCATGTTATTGTCTACGTGAATGTTAAAATCACCTGTTATGATAAAAAAGTTGTAATCAATGCAGATAACTGACAGCAGTTCAGCAAACTCATCAATGAATTTTCCTGAGTATCTTGGAGGTCTATAAATGATTAAAAAAGGATATTTGGAACACCTTTTAGTAAAAAACAGAGACATTCAAAAGAGCTAAAATCACCTAACGTAATTTCCTTGCACTGAAATACAGATTTAAAGATGGCAGCAACTCCCCCGCCTTTCTTACCAGTTCGACACTTGTTCATAAAACTGAAATTTGTTGGTGCTGCCTCATTGAGAATAGCACAACAGCTACCTTCAGTCAGCCATGTTTCACTAAGAAGTAAAAAATCTAGATCATAGGTCATAATGACGTCATTAACTAACAGTGATTTGTTGACTAGTGATCTGATATTGAGTAGAGCTAATCTTGTGGAGATAGCAGGAGACACTGGTATATTTCGAGGTTGACATGCTATACTTAATAAATTGGCAGATTTACCCTTTTTATTTCTCACCAGTTTAACCTTTCTTCTGTTACCTGTCATCACAGGGATTGAGAAGGCTATCTGAACTCCATAGGGCCCTGACTTTTCCTGGGGGAGAACATTATTGGTATCAGTATTGCAGCCTGGACCCGGCACGTATCAGTCTGACTCACAGATTATCTGAGTTGGGGGAGGTGGGGGGGCTCTGTGACGTGGATTTGGACGTGGTGTGAGTTGGAAATCCAGAAAAAGGTGGAATGGGGAATCCGGACTGCGTGGAGAGAATGAAAGGCTGGATGGGTTTAGAGCCAGTATCCTGTAATTATGACAGGATACTGGCTCCATAGATGGGGTCCCAGTGGGTGAAAGTTGGGAGTCTCCTGGTGGGGCTGGGGGAGACTCTACTTGTTGGGATGTTGGGGCTGGGGGAGACTCCTCATGTTGGGTTGTTGGGGCTGGGGGAAGCTCCTCGTGTTGGGGTAAGGGTGATGACGTTAAAACCTCTCTCTCGGTGTCCTGTCCTTCTTGGTCACTCCTTATCTCAGGCAGTAGTAGTTTTTGTCCAGAAGGCTGTCTTATCTGTTGTTTTGGATTGTCTCGCCTCTTGTCCTTGGCAGGGGCTGCTGGTGACAAAAAAACCCGCAAAAAATCAAAAATGTTGTAGCTTAACAGCTCCTTTCCTGACTTGTTAAGGCAAAATCCATCTGCCTCAAAGAGGTGTCTGCGTTCCCAAAAAAAAATTGAAATTGTCAATAGAGTTCACTGATTGAGCAGCACACGTATCTTTGAGCCATCTGTTTAGCATCAACAGCCTGCTGAATCTCTCATCTCCTCGCCGAACTGTTGGTAGAGGTCCACTGATAAACACCTCAGTATTCAGACATCGAACTTTGTTCAGCAGATCAAAAAGTTTCAATACCTCTGATTGTTGCTTGACTACATCAAGTGCTCCTGTGTGAATGACGAGAGATTTCACTGTCGGATGCTCAGCAGTGATTTCCAGAATTTTCTCTGAGATATCGGACACCATATCATTGGTAAAACAAAGTACTTTGGTGTTTTTGCTGAAAAAGTGTTTTGTCTTATTCACAGCTCTGTCACCCACTATCAGCGTTTGAGGCCCAGTGGTTAGCTCTTTCTGCAGCCTTTTAGTATATGATTTAGCCTCATACCTTTCTCCGGTGCTGGAAGATGACCTTTCTTTTGGGGAGTCAGGGTCTTGTAAAAGTGGAGCAAATCTGTTCTCCAGTAGAATCCCTGTGTCTTTGGTCGGGTTGCTCTTACTTTTTGTTTTAGCCACATTCCACGACTGTTTTCTCCTTGGTACTGGGGTTGAAGAGACCCTCCTGTGTGACGGCAGTGCAGGCCACTCAGTATCATCACGAGTCTCCAGGTGCTGGGTTCTGCCTGTTAACCGTCTTCCCATATCTGAGGGATATGGGAATTATGCCGTGGCTTTGCACAAAGCATTTGTCTGTTAGCCTGCTCCTTTCCACTGATTTGGGTCATCGGTAGAGTGGTTTAATTCCCATATTGACCATTTACCTCCATGTTGACTTCGAGTCGCAGAATCTTTGTCTCCAGTACTGCTATCTTCTGGAGAAGTTTGTAGTAGTCATCCGTGGAAAAGGGAGGCATCTTGTTGCTAATTAGCTTAGCTTAGCTGAGCTCCACAAATCCAGTCAGTATAGTGCAGGCTTATGCTGCTGATAGGCCACACTCACGAAATAAAAAGTGTTGAAATAATAGTGGTAGCCTTCAGATACTTTCATAAATTAAGCTCCCAGTGATTTAGAAGTATCCAGGACCCGCTTTCCATAAATTTTGTAGCAAAAGGATAAGATTATAATGGGAAAAAAAGAAAAGTAAGAAAGTAAGAGCGGAGAGCGAAGAGCGAAGCGTCTACTCGCGAAGAGAGGGAGGGACAAAAAAAAATGCACTTTTAAAATGTTTGGAAATGGCTAGAATGTGATTTTGAAACCTGCAGCAATGTAATTCAGTGTTTGTGTACAAACTGATTATTTTACTTAATCAAAACAGACGCTATTTTGCTATAAATGACCATAATTATGTTTAGTGAGAGCCTTCTATATAAGGGAGACAAATTAGGATGAAAAACTGTTTAGTTGTGTCACTGACCAAGCTATATACCATGAAAGTAATGCAATTACAGTTTCAAGCACTTTATTCAGAATCCAATAACTTGAAAACCTTGAACCTGTCAATACAATTAAAGCATTTCCAAGGATTTCCAGCCGAGTGGTCCATGGCTGAGTGGACTCTGAAAGTAGAAGAAAGAGATTCAGGTGTATGAGTATATATTTGTTTATGTACACAAACGCATGATATCATCCCCAGCATTACTATAGCATCCTGACACTTCTGAATGAACCGTATAGTTAATACTCGTACCGTGTAACGTTTCCAAAGTACTGCAGCAGTCTGTACACATGTAGCCTATTTTCCGAAGTCTGCTGTGTTGCCAATGACGTAACGCTAATAAACTCTGAACAGGTTGGCGTTAGTTTAAAAAGTTACGGTATGATGTACGTCCAATTAATTCCCTTTTAAGTTAAACCATAGACCGCAAAATTCATCAACAAAGCCGCTTCCTCGCTATCCCGCTAGCTGCTTAACACACAAGTCAATGGAGCCAAGTTAGCTCCCGTTAGCGCGGCCGCGGCTCAATTAGGGATCGCTGCGGCCTGGTTTTAATTAGGGGACGATTCAAGAAGTTGGCTTGCATGACATGTTGGTTGGAATTCGTATGGTCTTAAAACCGCTACACATTATACAACGGTAAACTTACATTTTTGACGTGGATGTCGCGTTTCCAGCTGCTCCTTTCGTGAGGTAGTCCGCCATGTTTCGATCCGGAGGCGACGTCACGAGATTTGGAAATCCGTCTCCGCCCAGATTGGGATCGCGGTGATCCACCCTGCCGGTGTTTTGAAATACTCGGATAAAGTCAGCAGGATCACCTTGATCCAGGTCTGAGAAAAGGAGGATTTCATTATCCGGATTATCCTGATCCGGATTACAAGTTTTGAAATACTGGGCCCAGGGCCCAGTATTTCAAAAGGGATTGACAGGATTATCCTGGTCGGATTGGATTAAATCTAGATCTGATCTGAAAACTGGGTATTTCAACACAGATCCAGATAATCCTGATCCTGAAGATCAGGATTCTGCTTTGGTAATCCAATCCTCCCCTGAATCCAGATTAAAGGCTGGATTTGGGTATTTCAAAAGTTAAGGCAGATCTCTGGATCAACTTGATACCAAAATGTCAGGATCATTTGGATCCCACCTCAGAGGTGGATTTCACTTGGATTAAATCATTTAGATTAAGTCTCAGCTCCACTTCTCCTAGATATTGTTACTCAAGATGTTCATTACACTTAATCTAAAGTGTTAGTGTTTTACTTTTAACAAATAAATATTTAAAAAATGTATATTTAAAAATAATAATGCAGCCTAATTGTAAGAAATGTAAAGTATAGTAAAATATTTTACCTCACTTTCTGAAACTGCTGTAAATAAGAGTAACAATTAATTACAGACCTATTTCTCAAATTCAAGTTTCAAACATTGTAACTTGCATGTACCAAAACATCAGAGAAAGACAACAGGAATGCGGGGTCCAAACAAACTTTAATTCCAACAAAACCGACATTTCAAATAATGTGTCCACTAACTAAAACAGGACCTAACCCACTCAGAGGTCAGAAGTGAGCTGCTTTTCTAACAGCTTTATTTTCAGTTCTGTTTCTTTGCGTCAGCTTTATTAGTTAATTGGCCTGTTCAATTTGTTTGACTGCCCTCTCGGGTCTCCATTTTGAGGAGCTTTTGATAAGCGTCCTCATCACCGGCATGCCTCCTCCGTCTCCGACACTCTGGCCCACGAACCTCTTGTGGTGGATCGGGTGGAGCAATGCTGGTGCTGGTTGAAGGTTCACCCTCTGAGCTTCCACAGGTGTGAGGAACACACATTAAGACGAGAGGTTGAGTGGCTCGTCAGCTGGCTCCCCAACACTGGATAAACTATGACATGTATGCACTTGCATTTTTTCAGTGTCACAGTTTATATCATGCTGCACATTGAAGCACTTTCCAAGCATTTTCAAGGTATATTTTCATGCTTCTGATTAAATGAAGACACATTTGACTTCAGTCAGAAGGCAAGGCAAGGCAAGGCAGCTTTATTTATATAGCACATTTCATACACAATGGCAACTCAATGCGCTTTACATAAAACAAGAATTGAAATAAAATTTCAAAAAATAAAATAAAATAAATAAATAAAAACAACTACAGAAGAATAGAAAGAAATAAAATACTATAAGAGCAGCATAAAATCATGATTTAAAAGGACATAGTGCAATTAAAATTTACAATTTAAAGTGCTTTGAACAAGCTCAATCATAAGCACAGGAGAAGAGAAGTGTTTTTAACCTGGATTTAAAAATGTTCACAGTTGGGGCTGATTTCAGTTCAGCTGGTAGTTTGTTCCAGTTTTGTGCAGCATAACAGCTAAAAGCTGCTTCACCATGTTTAGTTTGAACTCTGGGCTTCACTATCTGACCTGAGTCAGTAGATCTCAGAGCCCTACTGGGTTTGTATTCTACTAAGATGTCACTCATGTATTCTGGACCTAAACCATTCAGTGATTTGTAGACCAGTAGCATAACTTTAAAGTCTATTCTATAGCTGACTGGGAGCCAGTATAAAGACTTTAGAACTGGAGTAATGTGCTCTGATCTCTTTGTTCTGGTTAAAACTCGAGCTGCAGCATTCTGAATGAGCTGCAGCTGTTTAATGCTTTTTTGTGGGAGTCCAGTCAGAAGACCGTTACAGTAGTCGAGTCTACTGGAGATGAAGGCATGAATCAACTTCTCCTGGTCTGTTTGAGACATAAAACCCTTCACTCTGGATATGTTCTTAAGCTGATAGAAGGCTGTTTTGGTGATGGATTTGATATGACTGCTGAAGGTCAAATCTGAGTCTATCAGCACGCCAAGGTTTCTGACTTGGTCCCTAGTTTTTAGAGAGAGTGACTCGAGATGTTTACTGACGGCAAACCTCTTCTCTTTATTGCCAAAAACAATTACCTCAGTTTTGTCCTGATTTAATTGAAGGAAATGTTGGTTCATCCAATTTGTTACTTGCTCTAAACAGTGACACAATGACTGTATTGGACTGTAGTCATCTGAGGACAGTGCTATGTATATCTGCGTGTCATCTGCATAACTGTGATAGTCTACATTAGAGTTCTGCAGAACTTGACCCAAAGGCAGCATATATAGACTGAACAGAAGGGGTCCAAGAACTGACCCCTGAGGAACTCATGTCATAGCCATTCGATTGGATTCATAACTTCCAATGGTCACAAAATAACTCCGCTCTTCCAAGTAGGACCTGAACCATTCTAGGACTGTTCCGCTGAGTCCTGCCCAAGTTTCCAACCTGTTCAACAATATACTGTGATCCACAGTGTCAAATGCAGCACTGAGATCCAACAGGACCAGAACTGACACCTTGCCTGAGTCAGTGTTTAACCTAATATCATTTAACACTCTAATAAGAGCTGTTTCTGTACTGTGGTGAGGTCGGAAGCCTGATTGAAATTTGTCAAAGAGGCCACTGGAAGTCAAGAAATTGCTGAGTTGATTAAAAACCACTTTCTCAACGATCTTGGCTATAAAAGGAAGATTTGAGATAGGTCTGTAGTTGGTTAACATGGAAGCATCCAGCGATCTCTTTTTTAAGAGTGGCTTAATGGCAGCTACTTTTAGGGATTTAGGAAACGTGCCCGATTGAAGTGAGCTATTTAGTATTTGTCGCAAATCTATTTGGACAGAGTTCACAATACTTTAAAAAAAGTCTGATGGCATTGTGTCAAGACAGCATGTTGATGGTTTTAGATGCTGAACTGTTTCCTTTATGGCTTTTTGGTCAACTGTATTAAATTCTGACATCGCAGTTGAGTTATTCCTGGGAGGTCTTAGGGATTGCGTTATTTTATTGTTTTGTTGATTTGTGTTAATATTTAACATTATGGACTGGATTTTTTCACTGAAAAAGCAAGCAAATTCATTGCATTTTGCTGTGGAAAGGAGTTCTGGAACTATCTGTTTAGGGGGGTTTGTCAGCTTATCAACCATAGCAAATAGAGTGCGAGTGTTGTTGATGTTCTTATTAATAATTTCAGAAAAGTGTCGCTGTCTAGCCTTGAGTAACTCATAGTTAAAATTACAAAGACTTATTGTGTAGAGGTCATGGTGAATTTGGAGTTTAGTTTTTCTCCACTTACACTCTGCTTTCCTGCATTCTGTTTTTAAAGCCTTTACCATCATAGTGTTCCTCCATGGTGTTTTCTTTCTGATCAAGGTTGTCTTAGTTTTAATAGGTGCAACAGCATCCATGACATTTGAGATTTTCCAGTTAAATGTATCTAGGAGTTCATCAACGGACTCTGCACTCACAGTTGGTGACATAGCTATAGCCTCCATAAACTTTGCACTGGTATTCTCATTTATGTACCTTCTCTTAACAGACACAGAGGTTAACTGAACATTTGGAATGATCTGTAAGTCAAAGAACACACAGAAATGATCAGAAAGAGCCAAGTCCTTAACATCAACAGAAGAAATGTTAACACCTTTAGAGATAACCAGATCCAGAGTGTGGCCTCGAGTGTGTGTGGGCCCTTTCACATGTTGCAAGAGGCCAAAAGTGTCAAGTAGAGCAGAGAGTTCTTTGGCATTACTGTCCATGTTATTGTCTACGTGAATGTTAAAATCACCTGTTATGATAAAAAAGTTGTAATCAATGCAGATAACTGACAGCAGTTCAGCAAACTCATCAATGAATTTTCCTGAGTATCTTGGAGGTCTATAAATGATTAAAAAAGGATATTTGGAACACCTTTTAGTAAAAAACAGAGACATTCAAAAGAGCTAAAATCACCTAACGTAATTTCCTTGCACTGAAATACAGATTTAAAGATGGCAGCAACTCCCCCGCCTTTCTTACCAGTTCGACACTTGTTCATAAAACTGAAATTTGTTGGTGCTGCCTCATTGAGAATAGCACAACAGCTACCTTCAGTCAGCCATGTTTCACTAAGAAGTAAAAAATCTAGATCATAGGTCATAATGACGTCATTAACTAACAGTGATTTGTTGACTAGTGATCTGATATTGAGTAGAGCTAATCTTGTGGAGATAGCAGGAGACACTGGTATATTTCGAGGTTGACATGCTATACTTAATAAATTGGCAGATTTACCCTTTTTATTTCTCACCAGTTTAACCTTTCTTCTGTTACCTGTCATCACAGGGATTGAGAAGGCTATCTGAACTCCATAGGGCCCTGACTTTTCCTGGGGGAGAACATTATTGGTATCAGTATTGCAGCCTGGACCCGGCACGTATCAGTCTGACTCACAGATTATCTGAGTTGGGGGAGGTGGGGGGGCTCTGTGACGTGGATTTGGACGTGGTGTGAGTTGGAAATCCAGAAAAAGGTGGAATGGGGAATCCGGACTGCGTGGAGAGAATGAAAGGCTGGATGGGTTTAGAGCCAGTATCCTGTAATTATGACAGGATACTGGCTCCATAGATGGGGTCCCAGTGGGTGAAAGTTGGGAGTCTCCTGGTGGGGCTGGGGGAGACTCTACTTGTTGGGATGTTGGGGCTGGGGGAGACTCCTCATGTTGGGTTGTTGGGGCTGGGGGAAGCTCCTCGTGTTGGGGTAAGGGTGATGACGTTAAAACCTCTCTCTCGGTGTCCTGTCCTTCTTGGTCACTCCTTATCTCAGGCAGTAGTAGTTTTTGTCCAGAAGGCTGTCTTATCTGTTGTTTTGGATTGTCTCGCCTCTTGTCCTTGGCAGGGGCTGCTGGTGACAAAAAAACCCGCAAAAAATCAAAAATGTTGTAGCTTAACAGCTCCTTTCCTGACTTGTTAAGGCAAAATCCATCTGCCTCAAAGAGGTGTCTGCGTTCCCAAAAAAAAATTGAAATTGTCAATAGAGTTCACTGATTGAGCAGCACACGTATCTTTGAGCCATCTGTTTAGCATCAACAGCCTGCTGAATCTCTCATCTCCTCGCCGAACTGTTGGTAGAGGTCCACTGATAAACACCTCAGTATTCAGACATCGAACTTTGTTCAGCAGATCAAAAAGTTTCAATACCTCTGATTGTTGCTTGACTACATCAAGTGCTCCTGTGTGAATGACGAGAGATTTCACTGTCGGATGCTCAGCAGTGATTTCCAGAATTTTCTCTGAGATATCGGACACCATATCATTGGTAAAACAAAGTACTTTGGTGTTTTTGCTGAAAAAGTGTTTTGTCTTATTCACAGCTCTGTCACCCACTATCAGCGTTTGAGGCCCAGTGGTTAGCTCTTTCTGCAGCCTTTTAGTATATGATTTAGCCTCATACCTTTCTCCGGTGCTGGAAGATGACCTTTCTTTTGGGGAGTCAGGGTCTTGTAAAAGTGGAGCAAATCTGTTCTCCAGTAGAATCCCTGTGTCTTTGGTCGGGTTGCTCTTACTTTTTGTTTTAGCCACATTCCACGACTGTTTTCTCCTTGGTACTGGGGTTGAAGAGACCCTCCTGTGTGACGGCAGTGCAGGCCACTCAGTATCATCACGAGTCTCCAGGTGCTGGGTTCTGCCTGTTAACCGTCTTCCCATATCTGAGGGATATGGGAATTATGCCGTGGCTTTGCACAAAGCATTTGTCTGTTAGCCTGCTCCTTTCCACTGATTTGGGTCATCGGTAGAGTGGTTTAATTCCCATATTGACCATTTACCTCCATGTTGACTTCGAGTCGCAGAATCTTTGTCTCCAGTACTGCTATCTTCTGGAGAAGTTTGTAGTAGTCATCCGTGGAAAAGGGAGGCATCTTGTTGCTAATTAGCTTAGCTTAGCTGAGCTCCACAAATCCAGTCAGTATAGTGCAGGCTTATGCTGCTGATAGGCCACACTCACGAAATAAAAAGTGTTGAAATAATAGTGGTAGCCTTCAGATACTTTCATAAATTAAGCTCCCAGTGATTTAGAAGTATCCAGGACCCGCTTTCCATAAATTTTGTAGCAAAAGGATAAGATTATAATGGGAAAAAAAGAAAAGTAAGAAAGTAAGAGCGGAGAGCGAAGAGCGAAGCGTCTACTCGCGAAGAGAGGGAGGGACAAAAAAAAATGCACTTTTAAAATGTTTGGAAATGGCTAGAATGTGATTTTGAAACCTGCAGCAATGTAATTCAGTGTTTGTGTACAAACTGATTATTTTACTTAATCAAAACAGACGCTATTTTGCTATAAATGACCATAATTATGTTTAGTGAGAGCCTTCTATATAAGGGAGACAAATTAGGATGAAAAACTGTTTAGTTGTGTCACTGACCAAGCTATATACCATGAAAGTAATGCAATTACAGTTTCAAGCACTTTATTCAGAATCCAATAACTTGAAAACCTTGAACCTGTCAATACAATTAAAGCATTTCCAAGGATTTCCAGCCGAGTGGTCCATGGCTGAGTGGACTCTGAAAGTAGAAGAAAGAGAAGGTGTATGAGTATATCTTTGTTTATGTACACAAACGCATGATATCATCCCCAGCATTACTATAGCATCCTGACACTTCTGAATGAACCGTATAGTTAATACTTATACCGTGTAACGTTTCCAAAGTACTGCAGCAGTCTGTACACATGTAGCCTATTTTCCTAAGTCTGCTGTGTTGCCAATGACGTAACGCTAATAAACTCTGAACAGGTTGGTGTTAGTTTAAAAAGTTACGGTATGATGTACGTCCAATTAATTCCCTTTTAAGTTAAACCATAGACCGCAAAATTCATCAACAAAGCCGCTTCCTCGCTATCCCGCTGGCTGCCTAACACACAAGTCAATGGAGCCAAGTTAGCTCCCATTAGCGCGGCCGCGGCTCAATTAGGGATCGCTGCGGCCTGGTTTTAATTAGAGGACGATTCAAGAAGTTGGCTTGCATGACATGTTGGTTGGAATTCGTATGGTCTTAAAACCGCTACACGTTATTACAGTGTAATTATAGATCAGCCGTGTCCAAAATCCTGAATGAACCAAATGATCTTCTATCATTATTAATTAATATTCCCATAATTTGTTATTATTGCTAATTAATATTCAAATGATCCCCCCTTGTACCTTATCATCTACTTTGTTCCCCTTAGGTGATCATTAGTACTGGTTCCCTGTTAAAGTTTGAAGGCTGATTCCCATTTATATAGACAATAGTAAATAATTGTTAATAAGTGAATTTCTGTGCACACTTAATATATGAATCAAATGTGTATACTTCAAATAATAGGTGAATATTTGTGAATAAATGAATATTTATGGTAACACTGGTCCAACATAGTCATTGAACAGCCATTAGTAAGGTTGAGTATTTAAAATGGATACACTTCAAATAAACTACCCTCGATTTCCATTTCCTCATTGTCATTGTCCTAATTTTGATATAAACAATTATGCCACTGGAATGTCATATATGACATAAGATGTTCACTGGCTCTATCCCCTTATATAATAGGCGCTAGTCTTGTTTGATATCGATCAATACAGTTTTTGGTGACATTCCAAATGGTGTCACCAGTGGCGGCTGGTGAAAAATACTGTAGGTGGGGCTCTATATTGGGGGGGGGGGGGGGGGGGTCTAGGGGTCCTCCCCCAGAAAATTTTGAATTTTGTAAATGTGATTTCCTGCATTCTGGTGCATTTTAGGGTGACCAGCTGGAGATCCCAAATCATTCACAATGATGGATTTGTGTGTGGGTAAATTTAAATGTTTCACACATAGACTCATATTTGTTGTTCGCTATTTGGTCAATTGCGTGTTGATACAATGAAAGAGAGAGAAGGCTCTCAAAGAGAGGGTGGGACAACATTCTTGTAGTGAACACCAAGTATGAAAAGAAAGATAATTTTAACATTTTAGCTAGTATGAAACACAGTAATCCAGCTCAGAACTTAGAAACAACAAAAAAAAGCAAAGCAAAACAAAGCAAACATACAGTTATGTTCCTATTGAGATCAATATTTTAATGGCAAATGTGTGTGAAACATGGTGTGTATATGAGTGAGTGAATCAGTGAACGAGAGAGAGTGTGACAGAGACAGCCAATAAAGCTTATTCAATTGAGGGAGGAGTGAGAGAGAGCACGAGAGAGAGAGTGAGAGGCTGTAATGGTTTTTTTCATGGATTGGCAGACAGTTGATAAGCTCCAGAACCTGCGTCCTGGCGGTCTTCCCCCTCTCATAGTCCTCCTCACTGGGGAACCATTGTCACGCGCTGCCCCTGTGTTTACACGTGGATTTTGGCACACTTCTGCCGTGCATATCTGCAAATGCGATCCGTGTGTAAAAACGACTTTTCTGTAACTTCACGCAATACAGTCTACACACCACTAGTCGGCGCGTAGCACCCAGTGATGTTAAGCGTGTCATTGTCATGGGTAAGATGGCTGCCGTTAATGACACTGGCCGGTTGTCGGAAACTTCGAACAGTTAATTACAGTAGTCACACTTTGATCTTTTGATGGGACTGTTTCTACCCATCTGCTGAATCTGTCAATGACTACTAGCATGTACTTTTTACCTTATACACTTTTGATCATATCAACATAGTCTAGGATCTGATGTCTAAATGGTCCCTCGGGTGTGGGAATGTGTCCCACTAGAGTAGTGATTGTTTTTCTTATGTTGTTTCTGCATCGTTACTTCACAATCATTGAGCTGATTATCAATCATTGTTTGCAAGTATGGTGACCAAAAATCTTGTTTCCTGATTTTAAAACCTTCATTACCTCGCCCCTTGCGCCATGGTCAAAACCATGCGCATCTTTAATGAGCGAATGTAACAGCCAGGTAGGTGCAACAAAATGTCCATGAGCACTACGCCATGCACCTCTGTCAATGTCTGATTATGATTGTCCAACTCCTTGTTCAAGTCTAAGTTAGCTAAATAGTTGCCTTTTGCCTGTATCCCTCCTAAGGTGCTATGCCCTTTAACCTCAACTACAGCCAATCTAGTAGAAAGGGAAATTGCAGCCAGAAAATCCTAAACCAAATTTTGATATGATATGGGTTTACCTTCAACCGCTTTTAAACCACGCTGTTACCAAATTTACCAAATCATGCACTATACCGAAAACATAACGCGAATCCTTATACACCTTAAGGGTTTAAAAAAATGACCTGTCCTAGTTATTGCCACCATTTCCACTGCTTAAGCCGACATGTCTGAGATCTATCCTATCCTCCACCTTTCAACCCAAATGGTTTCTCCTTTGATGGTTTCCTCTTCTCGTCACTCTATGATCAAGTGAGTCAGTGTGACTTGGCCAAGTAATCGTGACTGTGCCTGCCTTAGGTTGTCCCGAGGTTTCAAGGTGGGATCTTACCCGTCATAGGCTAACCAGCCTTCCCTACTGGCCTGTTGCAGGATGCCATGTATGGGGATAAATCCCTTCTGATTATTATGTTCAGCCCATAGGATAGGTGACTGTGGAGGAGTAGAGACAGATATCTATGACAGCTACCCATGCAGTCATGTGTATGCGTAATGGAGACACCACACAGTGTTAACGCTGTAATTGTGACGCGGTGGTGGACGAAGCTAACAAATAAAGATATTCAACACAGCATAACAGCATTAGGCGTTGGCATTTGCAAGGTAAACCCAATTCTTCCCAATGTCAATAAACAATCTAGCTTGTGCATTAGATCCCTTCCCAACAGATTGCTGAAGTACTTTTCAGTGATCACTTTAACCAGGTTATTGCTCAAAAGGATGTTAACAACCTACGTTGTTACTGAATAAAATGTACCTTGTAACTTTCACTCAAAGGTAAATAGTCTCATAAATAGGAGAAATGGCGTAAAAATTGTACAATACGGTAAGTTTTGTTCTTAAACTCCACCGTGTTAGCAGTAGCTCATTCCCACAAGCTGTAAAATTATTTGCAAGTTGGCGACTGGGGGTAACAACTATCAAACCCACACACACATGGAAGCATGTGTGCAGAAAACTTCCTGGACTACAACATGCAGTGCAGGTTTCTAGCAGTAGGAGAGCTGTTGTCTCCACCTGCTTTAACTCCATTCACATCACAGACACTTTTGTTGGCATGTTCAGACAACATGTGTCTGTCCAAAGCAATTTGACAATTTAACAAATAAAACACAAAAAACAAAAACAAAATGAAATCTATTTCAACAAAACACATGGAAAGCAAGATATGGCTCGCCATGACAACAGTGCGGGACTTATACCACACAGTCCACTCTCCCCCCTTGGGGAACACCTACCGGTAGACTCTGGCAACCCAGAACAAACTTTTTTCAACACCACACTATGGAGGTAAACTAAGCAACCTACAGATGGACTTGTTTAATTGTTACACCCCAACACTGTGTATCAGGTGTTTGCATTGTAATCACTACCGCGCTCCCACAGGGTCCTTTTAGGGCGGGTCCCTCTACCTCAGTTTGGTGAGGGGGGAATTTCCCTGAACTGTAAGAGTCCCCAGCGCTGGTTGACCCCTGGACTTCTGTGGACAAGCGGTAGAGGAGATAACTTCTGATTTAAATGAATAGTAACCCCCTTAACTGAGCTGTTGGTCTGCTAATTGTCCCACAAAACACTAAAACACTTTTACACACACAGTTATAAAACAAATTCACAGAGAAAACAAATCAACAGAAAACACAAAAACAAATAACAGACACTAATACATAGTTGATCTCTACATGTGTACTTTCTATGTCCCAACAGATCCTTAAACGTTCTAATGATCACAGCGCTTTCTTCATTATGTTTTATTCTAACCCCTCTAAGTCCTGCGATCCCCATGGGACATACTGAGCTGGTTGTCCCTTTACCACTTTGCACTGTAAGGC
This sequence comes from Merluccius polli, assembly GCA_030340625.1. Taxonomy (NCBI): domain Eukaryota; kingdom Metazoa; phylum Chordata; class Actinopteri; order Gadiformes; family Merlucciidae; genus Merluccius; species Merluccius polli. The sequence goes on from JAOPHQ010001183.1 coordinate 57,639, forward strand.
GACCTTGTGCGTCTTAAAAGGCACCTTCAAATAAAATGTATCATTATTATTATTATTATTATTACTATTATTCTTATTACTATTAATATTATTATTATCATTATCATCATCACCACTACTATTATAGGGTAAACTCCTGCGTCTCTTTATTGCCTCCCTCACTCTTAGATCTCCTGAGTTCTACTACTAGGGGGCTCTGTCCTGATTTACTGTTTCTAAGATTGACGGCCATGTGCTGGGTGATGGAACCCTAACCACACATGGACACTTCCCATATGTCGCTGTTCTTACAGAATGAGTTACCTTTTGGAACCACATGTTTCTGCTTGCCCATGGGTCGGAGACCTGTAATACTGAAGGGTCAAACTGTAGTGATGTTCATTGAGGAAGAAGGCCCCCGACACAGGATCGCTTTTAACTCACTTTATTTGTTTAGCTTTAGGTATATTATCTATGAAGCAAAAGGAGGGGTATTGTATAGGTCACGCGTGGAGCGACCCTTTAGCTGGGTATCTGTCCAGATACGCTGCCTGGGGGTTTCTGCCCCCCCCCGGATGTGTTGTTTGGTAGTACCTGGGCAGGCGTGGCCTCTATGACGCATACTATGCTCTGATTGGCTAGTGCTGAGCGCCCGCCCCCAGTGTATTATGTGTGCCGCCATCTGGTGGCCAGGTGCGGTTAATACAACTTATATATTTATTTCTATTCCCTTGTGGCTATGTGTAGATATTACAGTCTGTTGATACATATGTGCGGTTATAAATTCGTCACAAAACCCATATGCCTTCCATCTAGCATCTTGTTTTTGTATTGCATGCAAGTTTTCAACCTTCTCAGTCTGTGTCCAGCTGTTGTCCAGCAGATTATAGTCAGTCATCGTGCTCTCAGTCTGAGTCACTAATTGGGCTCTAGGTAGTCTTAGGTCTTAGTGGATCTTGTGTGGTGGACATAATAATGTTTTCACATTTCTCATTACTATTGTTCTTTATTTCAGTAGTGAGTTTCAGTGCTACACTTGGAGACTCTGTGGATGTCTCTGTGGATGTCATAGACGTAGTAGCTAATTTCTGAATTGTACCTATAGGTCTCTGTAAATATCACAAATGTTGTCATTGCTCTGTCAATGTCCTCTGTCAATGTCCTCTCTCACATCCTCTTTTTTCTTCTCACTCATAACACAGCTGTAGAGAATCTTATCTCCACAGCTTCGCTTATAAGGATCCTGATAGTTGTAGATTCAGAAACTGTCCTTGTTGTAGTTATTGGTCTCACATCCCCTGCAGAAGTTGATGTGCTAATACTATCTGTAAGTAGTAGATTCTATCTTTTCACCTTCCACTAAAAGTGTTGTTGCTATGGCGATCAGCTGCCTAATAACTGCCTGGGTTGTAGCATTACCTAAATCTGTTACAAGCATTACTTTACGAATCGACAACGAAATGCACACGAGACGTTTAAAATGTTTCTTTGGAAAGGAGCCCCCCGGCCGTGGAGGTCCCCTCCTTCGCTTAAGGTTCTCGTGCAAATTAGTGATGGGTCGTTCGCGAACGAACTAGTTCGAACGAACGACTCTTTAAAGTGAACGAACTGACCTCGTTCGCCACCGTCGTTCGCGTCGTTCGTCTCGTTCGCTGAGTCTCTCTGACGCGCTGATTCGCGGCGCCGCTGATTCGCGAGTCGTGACTCGTTCGCTGACTGATTGACTCGAGGACTGAGACGTCACTCACGACTCGTCATCACGAGAGCCAGCCAATGTATGTTGTTTGTCTGTCTGTGACAGTCTAGGACGCTTTCGAATGGTTGACACATTAACAATACCACTTTCACATTTGAATATTGCCTTTTACATTTACATATCAGTGAAATGGTAAATACATGCTGTCAGATTAATAAAATATTTGAATGTCTCGTCAATCTGTCTCGTTCTTTCATGCTTCCTTCTCACGCACGCAACCCGGCCGGGACCCCCACCTTGGTGGATCTTGGTCTTGAGTGGGGGTGGCCAATGGCCATCTTCACAATAGTAAATTAAATATGCCCAGAATAAACACAACTGTACATCATTAACTTTAAACTCATCATTGCTAAATCAAGTCTATTATCTTGCTGATATACATCCAATAATCTACTACGCCCCCCCCACACACATCCCGCTGCGTTTGGTTTGTCTAACTTTACCTTGAATTGGGGGAATGGGGCATTTTGATCCTGACATGTCATTATGCATACATTAAATAAATCTGTTGAACTCAAATGAAATACATATGTTAACATATTCAACCAGACACAATGTTGTATTTGCTATTAACACATTTATTAACGCCATCAAGCACCATTGCACGATTGTGAATCGTGATTTCATGATTAGTTAGTAAATGAGAAGAACGAGGGAGTCCGAGACCGACTCAGCTGCATTCGTGATTCGTTTGAATGTTGTGTGAACGAGGAGGAGCCGAGTCTGACCGACTCGGCTGGCATTCGCCGTTCGCGAATGACAGCCCTGAGCCGAGTCGTTCGTGATTCGCGAACGAGGGAGGAGCTAAGTGAACGACTGAACGACTGAACGAGTCAGTGAATGATTCAGCGCTACCGGAAACACGAACGAACGAACGAACGAACGAACGAACGACTCTTCATGGCGAACTGAACGACGCGAACTAGTTCGCGCAAACGAACGAGGAAATCCACCACTAGTGCAAATGTAGATAAATGAAAATAATAAAACAGAGATTTAATGTCTATTTGAACAACTTGCTTCATATTATTGACAAGTTGAAGCTTAGGATTAATCAATCGGTTTTAACACAAAAACACTTTTTATTGCAGTAATGACATCTGTCAAATAGGGTTATTTATGAATTTAAAAATCTTGATAATATAATTCATGATCAAATAATGACCACCAATAAACAGAATTATTGTACTAGGCTTCAGTCTGCCTTCTCCCCCCTTGCAGCTCCAAGAGTGCAGTAGGGGCGTGACCACGTGTCTGTGTAACCTGTAGCTCCTCCTAAAACCCACACATGCGCAGTTCACTTGTTAACGTGACTTCAGAGAGAGCAGAGTTTGTCTTCTGAATCAGAGGGGGAAACCTGGTGGCCCCCCGGCTAGAGAATTAGTTGCATCGCCCCTGCGAGTCTTTCCCTAGACTTCAGCCAGCAGCTTCTTAATCTAAACAGTTTCACACCTTCCAGAAATAATAAGAATTCTTTCTTCAATATTTACATGAGGAGTCGTCACTCCCACAATTAGACCACTTGTCATTAATAATATTTAGAGCTCAATTTACAAATAAGTAACTTCATTCATGCATCTTTAGCACACTCACGCAACTTAATAACATCTATAGACGCTGTTCATTTTACTTTATTACAGTCCCTCACATGTCCATCGCAAGGCACTTGCAAATAACAAACAGAGACTAAAATTAACTTTAGGCCTAATGATCCACGTTAATTTTCTTACATGCCAAATAACAGACTGGCCAACGCCTTTTTTCTTTGTCCCTTTTAACAGGGCTTGGTCATCGCCTTTTTTCGTTGTTCTTTCTCCACAGACAAACCACATTTACATCACAGTAACACAGAACAAAGCACAAACAGACACAGAACATTGAACATTGAACACAACACTTATTTTGAAGCTTCTTAATTTTCCCTATCCAACTTTTGGTTTTTTTTATTCAGTTTTTTTTTTGTCTTGTTATTTTCAGGCTTCACTTACCCGGCCGGGCTTTTTCACTTTATCATCTTCTTTATCACTTCATTGACAGTTTACCATTTTGCGTTTCTGCATGAAAGTTCTCCAACGACTTACTTTACTTTAGCGCTGTCACAGTCACCGTCACGTTACTTTGGAAGCGTGCGCCTTCCAGTCATCGCAAATGCATCTCAGTGCATACATTCTCATCTCAGTTTTCACATTTGCCTTGAGCCGGGCCGAAATTCACATACATAACTATGCCCAAGGCTTCTTTCTCACTCATTTATCTTCTTTTCACTTTTTCACATTTGCCTTGGGCCGGGCCGGAATTTGCACTCATCAAACTGTACCCAAGGCTTCTTTCTCACTCAATTAGCTCACTCAAAACATGTGTCTTTTACATCTCCTTTTACTCTGCATATTCATATGCATTCCACACACAAATTTGATCGGTCATTGGTGTTTTTAATCAAGACTGCACATGCCGTTTACAACCAAATGACGTTCCTATTCTTCTGACGAGTGTTCATTTTTCATTCATTCCTTCTCCACACACTCTCTTTTTTGCTGTCAATGGGTTTTTTCTCGAATCTTCTGCACACGCTAAACTGTCTCCCATTGACGTCCTCAATCCCTTAAGCTATTGTTTCTCTCTTTGTATTTGTATTTTTTATTCCTAAACATATTTGTTACTTCTAGTTTCATTTGTTACTTTAGTTTCATTTGTTACTCTAATTTCATTCGTTACTTTAATTTCATTTTGTTTCTCTAAGTATATTTTTAGTAAATAAACGGAACTCTCTCATCCATCATCCACCAGCCTATTCTTCTCCGCAGAGAGTCTTTTTAGCCAGCACCATGGCTACCTGCCTTGCACTGCTGGTTTCTTTGGAAGCTAAGCAGGGGCTGGTCTGGTCCATCTCTGGATGGGAGACCAGTTGGTGCTGGTAGAGGTGTTGGAGGGCCAGTAGGGGGTGCTCATCCCTCTGGCCTCTGTAAGATCCCCAATGCCCCGGGACGGAGACGGGGACTCCGTCCCGTCTAGAGCACCGTCTTTCGGATGAGACGTTAAACCGAGGTCCTGACTCCCTGTGGTCACTAAAGATCCCGTGGCACTCATCGCAAGAGTAGGGGTGCTAACCCCGGTGTCCCGGCCAAACTCCCAACCCGGCTCTTGTACCATCATGGCCACCTAATCATCCCCTGGTCTCTAATTGGTTAGTTTCATTCCTCACCTCTCCGCTGTGTGCCAGTGTGTGGTGAGCGTTCTGGCGCATACTGGCTGCCGTGCATCACCCAAGTGGGTGCTACACACTGGTAGCGGATGAGGTGTCATATCCCCCCCCCCACACACACACACACACTATGTAAAGCGCTTTGGGTGTCTTGAAAAGCGCTATATAAATGCAAGTAATTATTATTATTATTATTATTATTTTTTGGTTGCGGACCCACCGCATGACAGAAAACACCTGAACACAGTATAAAACCAGAAGTTAGGTGAATGTGAACTCACCTATTTTTGTGCGCACTTCTTCTGGGTTTAAACTGCGTCGAGTTGGTCTCTGGTCAACGATTTTGCGCATTCAGCCAATCCTGTTCGTGACGTCAATAATGTAGTATATTCTTCTCGCCTGCCAGAATACTGGTCTGTGGATGATGAAATTATGGAGGTCCGCTCCCAAAAGTGTCTCAGTAAATAACTTTTTATTTAACAGAGAACACAAGCGGGAAGTCATTCAATGCATCTGAATGGTGGCCGAATCTTCTCCGAATCTGAGTCCGAAACCTGAATCCTCTCTAATGCACACACTTCTTACGCCTGAGCCATACCATGCGTGACAGTCCAGCAAGCTTAACCAGAACACCTAGACTGTTTAACTTTACATCACAACTGTTGCGAATTAATAACATGTATCATCAGGCTGTAATATCTACACATAGCCAGGAGTAGAAATAAATATACAAGTTGTATTTACCCCACCTGACCACATGATGGCGGCAAACATAATACACTGGGGGCGGGCGCTCAACACTAGCCATTGTGCGTCATAGAGGCCACGCCTCCTGCCCAGAGACCATCCGGGCGGAAACATCCGGTTAGAATCAGAGTTCCGAGGCGGCCCATCCGCAAGGATGCAAAGCTGGGGGCTCTCCACGCGGCGTGAAATACATACAATACTCCTCCTTCTGTTTCATAGTTAAATAACTTAAACCTAAACAAATAAAGTGAGTTAAAAGCATTCCTGTGTCGGCGGCCTTCTTCCCCGGGACACAAACCCCACACAACTTCCTATCATAAACCACATACGGAAACACAGTCTGAGGTCATCAGGACATCTTGCTGACCGTCAGCAGGCCCTCAGGATTACCCCTAGTAGCTAACCGAGAGACACAGGAATGTTCTCCCATGACACATCAGTATTCTACATATAAAGAGTGAGTGAAATACAATGAATAAAAGAAAGAATTAGAATAACCTGCAAATGTATATCAGAAAATACACTACAAAAGAAACATGTTGGTGTCATCAGCAAATAGTACTGTATGTGATACACATGAGGAGTGAGTAAGGTCATTTATGTAAAGAATGAAGAGAAGTGGCCCCAAAGGTAGAACCCTGGGGAACCCCATATTTAATGGGTTTGAGTGCTGATTTATTGTTGTGTACACAAACATATTGTTGTCTCCCAAATAAATAGCTACTGGACCAGTTGAGCGGTAGGCCCCTAATGCCATAGTGTTGTAGTTTTGTGATTAAGATTTGGGGATCAATGGTGTCAAATGCTTTCGATAGGTCCAGAAAAATACCAATGCCATAGTCACCTTTATCAATTGCATCATTGATCTTTTCAATTAGATCTAGTACTGCCATACAAGTGGTCCTATTCTTCCTAAAGCCATACTGGGATGGAATGATGATATTTAATTTGTCCAGGTAATTAATCAGTCTGGTATACACTACTTTTTCCAATACTTTGGAGAGAGTAGGTAAGATGGAGATCGGACGATAATTGGACAAACTATTTATATCACCAGTTTTAAAGATTGGAGTGACGCGGGCAATTTTAGCGAGTTTTGGTACCACTCCTGAAGACAAGGATAAATTGATACAGTAAGTAAGAGGTTCAGCAATTTCATTGACAATACCTTTTAAGATTCTGCTGGAGATTTCGTCAGATCTGGCAGAATTTGAAATTTTCATTAGCTTGACAATTTTGCACACTTCATCACAGTGAGTTGGCTTCAGGAAGAAAGAGTTCTGATAGTTACCTGTTAAATAGTGTTTGAAGGAGGTGCTATGCGGTTGACTGATTTTACTGGAAAGATTATCTCTGATAGGAGATAAAATAATCATTAAATGTGTCTGCGAGACTGGTGTCGGTGTTACTGTTGCCAGAGTTATCTATGTCGGGGAACACTGTTTTGTTGACCCCTGTTTAAGGCCTTATTGAGCACTTTCCAGGATTTCTTTGGATCTCCCTGTGATGCTTTTATAAGTTCTGTATAGTGATCACTCTCTTATTATATATGTGAGTTTGTTTTTATAGTTGGTATATTCATTTTTATTAGTAATGTTTAGGTTTTTTATGTAGCGTTTATACAGTTTATTTTTATGTTTAATTGATTGTAGTATGCCCTTAGAGAGCCATGTTTTTTTTTGAGTAGGACTGTAAATGGTAGTCCTCTCAGGAATGATCCTCCGAATGGAGTCTGTAATTTCATTGGTCAGAGTATCAAATGCGGCCTCTACATCACTATGATTGTAGACTTCGTCCCATGCTTTGGTCTGCAGGTTCTCTCTCAAACATCTTAAAGTTTCTTCCTTAATTACTTTGGTCTTTATTTTGTGACGTGAGAGTGAGGATCTGCCAGCAAGGTCAAGGAACAGCACAACAGGGAAATTATCAGAAATCTCAGAAAGCACAACTCCTGACTCCAGTGAGGTATTGTGGATATTTGTGATGATATTGTCAATAATAGTTTTGGTGGAAGGGGTCACTCTGGTAAATGTGTTTATAGTGGGGAAGAATGAAAATGAATGTAGTATATTTATAAAATTATTTTTAACTGCATCGTCCCTTGAAAGGTCTATGTTAAAGTCCCCAAGGAGGATGCAGTTTTTATTTTTTCCGTTTATAGAAAATAGGGTTTCCTCCAGTTTGATGTTAAACATATCAAGGTCAGCATCTGGGGGATGATAGATCACGCCAACAATAAGATTCTTCCCATCTTTTATATTTATCTCCACAAAGAGTGAGTCAGAGTGATTATCTGTTATGGCAATATCATCCTGTACGTTCACCTGCAGTGCGGAGGAGATATATAAACACACACCACCCCCAGGTCTACCACATCTGTTCTTGATAAGCAGTTTATAACCTTGAATGTTTAAGATATCGGTATATGATCTATCATTCAGCCAGGTTTCGCTACAACCTATTACATCAAATTTGCAGCCAGTGTTGGTAAGCAGAGTTGTTAAATCATCATGGTGCTTACTCAGGCTCCTGATATTAAGGTGTAAAAAGGAATAATTATTTCTGTTTTTAAAGTGTGTTAGCTGCTCTGGAATATATTGATTGCAGTTTATGTCCCTGCCATAGTCGCTCTGTTGTGTCACATCATCTCTACCGTTTGTATCCTCATTAAAGACCATATATATGTAACCCCTAGGGGGAGTATTCAGTAATTTAACAGTTAAACCTAAATTTGGATATTAACCCCCAAGATGACCAGCAGGCTTTCCCAATAAAGGGAAATAAAGATGGAGAGAGAGGGACTGGAGTATTATCAAAATAAAAGACGTTTATTGCATTTCGTCGACAACATACACAATTCAACAGACAGTAGGCCTTCAGGGCAACAAATTCACAGTTAAGGGGAATCAATAATATCACAACAAACAGGGTTTGGATGAATAGCACACGGTAAACTTCAAAATAACTCAAGTAAGCAAACACTACATAAATAGCACATCAGCCACACACAGAAATTGGTGGAAATTACCCTCAGCAAGCCAATGGCCACAACAAGATTATTGTCCCCCCCTCCCGGGATATTGCACTGACCCAATGGCCTAAATAAATAGCACATACAATAGACATACAAACATTGAACAGTAAGGACGGCCACGTTAGGCAACAAGGTGGGCTCCCTGCCCACGCGCTCACACGCACGCACTCAAAACACCAAATAATACTAAAATCAAAGCACAGGAAAAACAGTGGCTAAGGCAGCGGATGACGGTTCTCCTGCAAGGAAAACATGGCCACAATGTCATAGAAATACAGAAATATCAGACCAAAGCCGTTCGCCAGCGAACTGATTGAATTACTCTAGGCTGCAATGGTCTACCGTTGGCTATGGCTATGAACAATGGAGCAGGGCAGGAAGCTGAAGTAGCATACATGTATACATTACCAACCTGGAGAAACGCGGCCGCAGTGCTGAGCCGGAAGACTATGGTGGTTTTTAACCGATCACGTAGTGGACCCGATGTTACTTATACGTTCACAGGCAAAACTACAATACAAACAGTATCGAATCAGCATAAGCACACGCACCTAGACAAGCACTCCGCAATAAACAAACGTGAGGGAGAAAGGAAGCCGTGAACTTACATTCACTCCACAACAACACTGCACTCGTAACGACCACACTCTATGTCGGTGACTACTGTAAACAAAAACGCAAATCAATGTGATTTCATAAGGGCAACTGCCTATGGCTAAAGTGCTGAAAGGTTGCTCATACGTAAAAGCAGGGAACTTACGTTTTCGTTGGAACACAGGCTCGCAGCCAGAAAGTTTGTTAGGCGAACAGCTGGACGCAAACACACACTCCAGTGAAGGATCACGCAGGCACCAAGCCAGGCTATAAAACAATGCAGTGGTCCAGATCAAACCAGAAACATGCCAATCACTTCATTAGAAGGCTACAATATGTTTAAGCATAAGGAACTTACGTTCACTCGCACAACAAAGAGCTCCCGTGTACAGCCAAGTAACAAAAGGCACTTAATGAGACGCCGGAAGACGCGGCTATATTTAACAGGGCAGCGCCAAGTGGCACCCACCTGATGCAATCAAGGTGCAATTCCAATCACCTGCGTCCTACCCACTACATATACGTTGACTAGTGTGGTTTACTGGGATTGCACAACATAAATACACACATGAAAGGGCAGACGTACCAAGACACACATGTCCAGACACACATACAAACACAAACAAATGCTCTGTTGACATTACCCGCTGTATTGTCACGGAGCAAACATGCAAAAAGATAGCAGCTAAGGCCAGCTCATTGGCCCAGGATCATATGGGCACTGGCCACGTCACACTGGGCAGTGGGTCAACCCAGTCAATAGTCAGAGTTATGGGCCTTATTCCCTTGCCAAAGAGTTGGAACATAGATGTATGAAGAGAAAAGGAGAAAGAAAGAGGAGGGGGTGGGGTTCATATAGGGACAAATAATCAAACAATGCCTACAAGAAAGAGAAGACAGGGAAAAGGTGACCAGTACAGTGTAGGCAGTGTGAGACTTGAGTGTTCACTGGTTGTCATGGCAGTGGAGTCAGATGTTAGTGCTGTTCCAAATGCAATACTCTGTGGTGCACTTAACGGAAATTACATCAGCTGCGCGGCCGCGTCACCCGCCAAACACACGTGAATCCATTAGACATTCTCTGATTACGTCCACAGACAGTGTTGACGTCTAGCTATAATCCAGCCTGGCTCCGCCTCTTCCGCTACGTAGCTAAGACGGCTGCCGTTGAGTACGCAAAGTGTACACCGTTGCACACTCAGCATTTTGGCCATTTTGAGGGCACATACGGGTCCTTTCAAGTACACTTCTTTTGCCGCGATCATAATCGGAACACCCTACGTCCTCAAACAGGTATAGTAAGTACCGGAAGTATGGGTATCGTAACACGGCCCTGCTATCAACACACACTCAGGAGAGAGCCACTGTCATGGCAGCACGTAACATTTGCTTGGTGTATTAAATCTTGCCATCTCCAATAAATGCATTCTCATCTACCTGTGTCAGGGTTACATGCCGCTATTCCGACATGCCGCTACTTAGACATTGACGTCTAGTGGTCGGAGTGGCGGCATTAATATTATTTTCCAAGCGTCCCACTACTGCGACAATTTTTTTCCCCCATTGTCTGAGTAGCGGCACTTTACTTTTTTTCAAACGTCCTGCCATTCCGACATGAGGCCATTAATATTTGTCATTATCATTGTACTTTAAATTAATTAATTAATGTGATTATACCCATATGTTCTGGACTTAGCATACACGCAGCTTATGCATGGGTGTGACAAATAGGCATGGGAAAACAATTTCTAAAAAGAGCCAATCATCCAACTTCGAGGCTGCCCCTAGTTGGTAATATATAGGACTAGCCTATCCATATCAAATCCAAAAGCAACAATCTTCATAACAAAATCAGAGTATCCTTTTCAAAAAATATTATTTCGCTGTTCTTAAATTAGGCTTCCACAGCGCAAAAAAGGTAGGCCTACACCTTGAAACTTTGTTCAATCAACTTAAAGTCCGATTAAACTTCATTCAAAGGCAGTCCATAATTCTAATTAAATTGATTTCTAACGAACAAGTCCAAATTTCAGGTCCTAGAGCTTTATTCGTGCTTCTTCTTATATATTTTTAAGTAGACTGCTGGCCTGCACGCACAGAGTTTGTTTGATGCATGGAGTTTCAACCTTTTCCCCCTGAGAGCTGAATAAAAATGAGGAGAGCTCCCTGTCTTTTACATAATGTGTAGGCCTAACATTTATTCACATGGCCGGTTCAAAATCACCTAGTTTTTGACTGAAATGTGTGCCGATATCAATTATTGTGAAAAACATTGTTTGGAGTAGAGGTCTGCACTCGCGATGCAAATGGAAGCTCATTGCGGGTGCGGGCGGGATGATAGAGGTAGGCCTACATTTATTCTATATTAATAACTATTATTATTATTCTATTGCACTTTCTATGAAAAGTAGGCCTAATTGTCGTAATAGCGGTACCAAAAAAGATCGGATGCGGGCGGGATGATAGAGGTAGGCCTACATTTATTCTATATTAATAACTATTAATATTATTCTATTGCACTTTCTATGAAAAGTAGGCCTAATTGTCATATTAATAACTATTATTATTATTCGATTGCACTTTCTATGAAAAGTAGGCCTAATTGTCGTAATAGCGGTACCAAATTGTAGTAGGCCTAATTGTCGTAATAGCGGTACCAAATTGTCGTAATAGCGGTACCAAAAAAGATCGGATTAGGGGCATGTCTAAATAGAGGCATGTCGTAATGACGGGATGTCGTAATGGAGGGTTGTCGTAATAACGGGCTGTCGTAATAAAGGGCGGACCCCCTGTGTCAGAGGGCCCCAGCAAAAGCCACTAGGGTGGAGTGTGGCAGTTGCTCCTGCACACTGGCAAATGTACTTCACAGGGTGTTTTATGCCAATTGTATACAGAGAATATACTACAATCAAAAAATATTAACTCAAATGTATTGAATACTACATCAAATGTATTCTGAAAGAAGATGTGGAGATTTGGTATTAACGTTATAAAGTTGGGGAAAATTAACTGATAAGAGCAGCTGTTCCGAGTCGCATGGGCATTGCACCGCAACGTGTTGGAGCACTGAGGAAATGTCGTTACACAACACATGCGGCTGATTAAATCTACTGATTACATCACAGAAGAACTGAAAGTTTAAAAGAGTTTGATGATTGATTGTCACATTGCCCAGCAGCCGGTAAACGGCATCTATTATTTAATCTTTGGACTAGACGAGTAGTCGCTTTACAGCGGTGATGGCGAGGTCATCAGGACATTAAGTGTGGGAAGGATGGTAAACACTGTCATGATATGTATAAATACTACATCCTGATATACATGTAATGTGGAAGCCACTAGGCGGCGCTGGTTGTCAGATTAAAGTTATGGCTAAAACCTACAACAGGTCTGTCGTATTTGCTCTATATAAATCATAACTAAACATGGTGTCAGAAGTAAAGAACCAAGACTGTAAACGATATTTCAACCATGGAAGGACTTAAGCCACCTGCTGGACTTGATCTACTGCACGGGAACCTGTCAGAAAACTGGAGGAGATTTCGACAAAGGTTTGAGCTGTATTTAACAGCGGCCGGAGGCGCTAGCAAGTCAGCTACGGTACAGTCTTCACTATTCCTTCATGTTGCCGGAGAAGAGGCAGTTGAAGTGTATAATACCTTCACATATGAAGCAGACGACGATAAACATAAATTGCCGATAATACTGGACAAATTCGAAGAATACTGTAACCCAAAAAAGAACACTACGTATGAACGCTACAAGTTTTTCACGTGTGTGCAAGGGGACATGTCTATTAGCCAGTATATTACAGAGCTAAAGCTAAAGGCAAAATCATGTGAATTTGGACAGTTACAAGATTCCCTTATCAGAGATCGGGTTGTCTGTGGAATCACGTCTGATACAATGAGAGAGAGACTGCTTAGGGAAATGGACATTACTCTCGAAAAGGCTATGCAGCTATGCCTAGCGTAGGAAACGTCTAAAGCACAGATTAAACAAATGCATGACGAGGATAATAGCGTGAAGTGAAAACAAGCATGTGGATGCAGTAAAACATAAACAGACACGCAAAAATGACCAACACAATAAAGAGAAAGCAAGCATGTTTGATTGTAAACGATGTGGAGTTGAGCATGCAGCACGTAATTGTCCTGCTTATGGCAAACAGTGTAAGAACTGCAAGAAAATGAACCACTTTGCCAAGATGTGTAGATCGAGGAAAGTTCACGCAGTTGACGACGATGACGTCACGGATCAGCGGGAAAGTCTGTTCGTGGGTGTAGTGAATGCAAAGGCACAGACACAGACAGATGAATGGACTGTTGACCTAAAGTTGGAGCACAAACATGTAAAATTCAAACTTGATACAGGTGCTCAAGCCAATGTCATACCTTACAGTCTACTGCAAAGAATAGGAAAAAAGAACATACTCAGATCTACAGATGTGAAACTTTCAACATACACTGGAGACAAAATACATGTGAAAGGAAAGTGCAACTGGACAGTGAAATACAAAAAGAAAACATTTGTTCTAGAATTCATTGTCGTAAAAAAAGATTCCAAACCCATACTCGGAATTCAGGCATGTGAACAAATGGGGCTCATCAAGAGAGTGATGGCACTGAATAAAGGTGACAAAATGGATATCTTCAAGGAGTATGCTGATGTGTTTGAGGGCATAGGTTGCCTGGAGGGAGAACACACCATTCAAATTGATGCAAGTGTGACACCGAAAGTCCATCCACCTAGGAAAGTTCCTGTCACTTTGAGAGAAAAACTTAGAACAGAGCTGAACAGAATGGAAAAAATGAAAGTGATTACAAAGATAGAAGAGCCCACCCAGTGGGTCAACCCCATAGTAATTGTGGAAAAGCCAGAGATCCTCGTGATCTCAACACAGCAGTAATGAGGGAACACTACCAACTACCAACGGTAGAGGAAATCACTAGCAGGCTCACAAAAGCAAAATACTTCACAGTGCTGGACGCAAGTTCAGGTTTTTGGCAACTCAAACTAGACGAAGCCAGCTCTCGCCTCTGTACGTTCAACACTCCTTTTGGTCGTTATAGATTCCTTAGACTCGCATTTGGAATTAATTCCGCGCCAGAAGTGTTCCACAGGACGGTGAGACAGCTGTTTGAAGGAATAGAAGGTGTTGAGACTTATATTGATGACATTCTGATCTGGGGCGAGACAAGAGACCTGCATGATAGCAGATTAAAACAAGTGCTGGAGAGAGCAAGAGCCAAGAATTTCAAGCTAAACAAAGAAAAATGCAAAGTAGGCCTAGAAGAAATCAAATACCTGGGTCACATCTTCTCAAAAGATGGTTTAAAACCAGACCAAAGCAAGATTGAGGCTATAAGGAAAATGCCAACACCAGAATGCAAGAAAGATGTGGAACGATTTCTAGGTATGGTCACATACCTTGCAAAATTCATTCCAAACTTGTCACAACATACTGAGCCATTGCGTGGACTTACCAGAGATGATGTTGATTGGCAATGGAAAGATGAACATCAACACGCATTCAACCAGTTGAAAATAATGCTCACTGAAGCTCCTTTGCTCAGATACTACGATGTAAAGCTCCCAGTAACACTGTCAGTGGATGCATCCAAAAGTGGACTCGGTGCTGTCTTACTACAAGAGGACAAGCCAGTAGCGTACGCATCACGTGCACTGACTGAAACTGAACAACGTTACGCACAGATAGAAAAGGAGATGTTGGCAATTGTGTTTGGAGCAGAACGTTTTCACCAGTATGTGTACGGGAGAGAAGTGGATGTGCAATCGGATCACAAACCACTTGAAGCGATAATGAAAAAGCCGTTGAGCAGCGCTCCAGCTAGAATACAAAGACTTTTAATGAGACTGCAAAGATATCATGTGAACGTACACTATAAGCCAGGAAAAGAGATGTATATTGCAGATGCGTTATCCAGAGCTTACTTACCAGAGACTGGTGCAATAGATAAAGAACTAGAAGCTCAGGTACACATGGTGATCTCAAACTTACCTGTGTCGATTGAGAAACTAGAGGAATTCAGAAAGGAAACAAAAAATGACGTCACACTGACTAAACTCACTGAAACAGTTCTGAATGGATGGCCAGAAACAAAAAGTCAAACTGAAAAAGAAATACAAGTCTATTGGAACTTCAGGGAAGAAATTTCAGTTGTGGATGGAATCTTATTCAAAGGAGAACGGCTCATAGTTCCTGCAGCAATGAGAATGGAGATGCTACAGCGCATTCATGAAAGTCATTTGGGCATTGAAAACTGTAGACGCAGAGCAAGAGAGGTACTCTTTTGGCCTGGAATGTCGCAAAGTATCTCAGAGACTGTGAATAGCTGTGATGTATGCTGTACTTACCAGAAACGACAAACTAAAGAGCCACTACATCCACACAGTGTTCCTGAAAGACCCTGGCAGAAGATAGGTGTTGACCTATTCACCTTTGATCAGCAGGAGTATCTACTCATTGTGGATTACTATTCCAAGTTCATCGAGGTTGAGTGGTTGAAGTCAGACACGAGAAGTGGAAAAGTCATCACCCATCTAAAGTCACAATTCGCCAGACATGGTATTCCTGAAACATTAATTTCAGATAATGGACCACAATTTAGCTCACGTGAATTCCAAGCCTTTGCAAAGGAGTGGGAGTTTATTCACAGAACATCAAGCCCACATCACGCACAGTCAAATGGAATGGCTGAAAGAGGAGTACAGACTGTCAAACTCATGCTAAAAAAGGCTAAAGCTGATGGAAAAGATCCTTATCTGTCTTTGCTGAATCTGAGAAGCACACCTTTGGAGGATATCGGAGCGTCACCAGCCCAGCTGTTAATGGGTCGACGTTTGAGAACAAGACTTCCGATGACATCACAGATGTTGACACCTCAAATGGTAACCGATACAGTTCAGACAATGCTAGAAACAAGACAAAATAAACAGAAGGAATACTTTGATCAAGGATCCAAAGCACTTCAGAAACTTCAGGTTGGCGAAAATGTCAGATTATGGCAAGATGGAGTATGGAATACAGCCCAGGTAACTGGACTTTCTGACCAGCCAAGATCGTATGTTGTAGAGACACCTGATGGACAGGTGTATAGAAGGAACAGGAAGTTTCTGATGCAATCAAAGGAACAAATAAACACACCAAAAGAAATGGACAACCAACATGTGACTCAACAGAATGTCTGTGACAGCACAGAGGACAAACATGAAATGGACACTCAAAACAAAACAACAACCAGAGATGTCAGTCCTACAGAGCTTCCTGGTCTCCCTGGTAGAACAGCAAGTGGTCGAATGATCTCAAAGCCAAGACGACTTGTTGAGGAGTAATAGATCTATGGACTGTTTTTTCAAGTTTGAACGTTTTATTTCATAGTTCATAGTTGGTCACTTGAGAAGTAATACTGAAAAAAAAAAAAAAAAGATGGAAAGAAATGCGGAAATAAATGTGAAATGAGTTAGATCGCATTAATGTGTTTTGAAGCTAGAAAAATGTTATGGCATGGTAAACAGTGTTTTTTTTTTCTTTTCTTTTCTCCTACTGGACTTTACAGTGCCTTAAGTTCATGGATTTTTTGATGTTAAAAAAAAAGAAAAAAAAAAAGGGAGATGTCATGATATGTATAAATACTACATCCTGATATACATGTAATGTGGAAGCCACTAGGCGGCGCTGGTTGTCAGATTAAAGTTATGGCTAAAACCTACAACAGGTCTGTCGTATTTGCTCTATATAAATCATAACTAAACAAACACCTGTGGTCGTTCTCTTCTCAGTCCAGAGAGTCATTTACAGTGAGACCAGGAGAACGTCTTCCATACCCTAACTGTAGTTTATTCAGAATAGAACAACAGTTCTGCCCATCTTTGTCGTAGTTTATTTAGAAAAGTATACTTATAGTTTCTCATAAAATAGCCTAAGGAGCCGATCACACAGAAAACTTTAGCAGGCTGTAAAATGCGAAGCTCACTGCACTGCCTTTTGTTGAAGCCTAGATAACTGCAGTGCATTGTGCTGCGCCTTTTTCCTGTTGCAAAGCAACCATAGCACATCTACACCTTATCCTACAATGAGGTTGGGGGCTTTATCCCTGAGCTAAATGTTCTTCAACTCGGGGCATTTTCTTCAACTCAGCGAATAAAATGCTTGCGTCCCATTGATAAGAATGACTAAATAGCTGTTAAACCCTAGCTGTTAAAAAGTGTTCGGTGTGATCGGGGCCGCAGCTTGATTGCGATTTTTGGTAGGGACAATCCACTGGTTTCTTGACATTGGTGGGGGCATATCTACGCCTATGCTTCCTTCCATCCATCTGTCCATTGATCAATCATCCAACTATCCTTGTCAATTATAAAATCTGGGCTAACTATCTATCGGGCTAGCATTACCAGTCTGGCGGATTAATGTTGGTGGACTAGCGTTACCAGGCGGGTGGACTAGTGTTAGCTGACTAGGGTTAGCAGTCTGGCGGACTCGTGTTAGTGGCAACTAGCATTAGCAGACTACTGTTCCTTCCTCAGTAAAAGAGTCTCTGTATTGTCGGCTAAAGCCAATTGGTATTCAGAGCCTCGCTTCAGCGACCACCACCGCTGCTGCTGCTGCTGTTACACTGGGGATGCTACCCCAGTCCCCACCCCTAGCACCCCTACCTGTTCCCTATTATATTACATGACATTAGCATTCACACACACACACACACACACACACACACACACACACACAGCGCTTCAATTCACCCCACCTAATAACAGGAGGGTTGTCCTGAATGGAAGACATCACTTGAAGCGCTATCTTAGTGGAGTAAATTGCCGAACGGTGTGCCAGTGTGTGCACACTCTTCATTCATCAAGCTCCGGTCTGTCCCAGCTCATTTACTTCCATCTCTTGCTCTCCATCCATCTCACTCTCACTTCTTTCCGCTGTCTTTCTCTCCTCTCTCTTCCTTCTCCTCTTTTTCCTTCACCCACTCTCATGTCTCCCCCTCCTCTCTTCTCTCTCATCGAACCATACCTCCCCCCCTTCTTTACCAACCTCTCTTCTCTCTCTCCCCTCTATCCTCTCAACTATCTCCTCTATCACCCCTATCCCTCCTCCACCACCCACTCTCATGTCTCTATTCTCTCCTGTCCCCCTCTCTGCCCATTTTCACTTCTCAATACTCTCTCACCCCCCCCCCCTCTCCACTCCTCTCTCACCTCTTTCCTCCATGTCATCCCCCTTTCTCTCCCTCTTTTCTCTCCTCTCTCTCTCCTCTCGGCTTCCCTTTTCTCTCTACCCCCCCTCTCCCTCCCTATCTCTCTCTCTCCCTCTCCTCTCTACCCCCCCCCCTCTCTCTCTCCCAACTCTCCCAGTTGTGATCAAATCTGCACGTAACCAGAGCTGTGGGACTACATTCAATTCAATTCAATTTTATTTATAAAGCGCATTTCATGCACAAGGCAGACTCAATGTGCTTCACAAGAGGTAAACATAGTTACAGTAAAAACAGTTATATAAAAATCAATTAGGAATCAATTGAAGAGTGCAAGTGCAAGTAAACAATCATATGTATGACATCTTCACCACATACACACTTATACTCATACACTCACACAACCACACATGGACACATGCACACACACGCACACACAGTTCAACAGAATGCTGTTGAATAAAGATATGTTTTTATCTGTTTTTTACGATGGCTACTGATGTGGCATGTCTAACTGTGTCAGGCAAGGTGTTCCATTTTTGTGGGGCATATACACTAAAAGCTGCCTCCCCTTCTTTGGATCTGGTGCGAGGGATGAGTAAATTGCCACTGCCTGTTGACCGAAGTGTTCTTGCTGGGGTGTAAGTGATGAGCATATCTGTGATGTACTGAGGTGCAAGGCCATGTAGTGCTTTATAAACCAGGAGCAGTATTTTGAAATCGATTCTTGTTCTAATGGGTAACCAGTGCAAAGATTTAAGAACGGGTGTGATGTGTTGATATTTCTTGGTACCAGTGAGAATACGTGCAGCTGCATTTTGAATTAGTTGTAACCTCTGAATACTTGATTTTGGGAGTCCAGTGAATAAACCATTACAGTAATCTAATCTACTTGTTATAAATGCGTGGATTCATTTTTCTGAGTCTGATTTTGACAGAAAGCCCCTCAATTTGTGGATATTTTTGAGATGATAGAAATATGATCTTGTAATGTGGTTGATATGACTTCTGAAATTTAGATTGCTGTCGATAATTACACCCAGTTTCCTTGCTTCAGTTTTGCCGTCAAGTGAGAGAGAGTTGAGATGTGCTGTGATTTTCTGTCTCTGAGCCTGTGCACCAAAGATGAGTATTTCTGTTTTGTCTTTGTTTAGTTGTAAAAAATGTTCTGACATCCATTGATTAATATCTTTGATACACTGAGTGAGGGATATTATGGGTGATAGGTCATCTGGGTGTAGTGAAATGTAAAGTTGCGAATCATCTGCATAATTATGGTAGCTAAGATTATGTTTGCGTATGACATGAGAGAGTGGAAGCATGTAGAGATTGAACAGTAGTGGTCCAAGAATTGACCCTTGAGGTACCCCACATGTAATGTTCATTTTGTTGGAGTTGAATTCACCAATGGAGACTGCCTATCATAAAGGTAGGTTCTGAACCAATTTAGAACTGGGCCAGACAAGCCAACCCACCTTTCAAGCCTTTCCAGTAAGATTTTGTGGTCAATGGTGTCAAACGCAGAGCTAAGATCAAATAGAACAAGAATGGCATTTTTTTGGAGTCTGTGTTTATATGTAGATCATTTAAAACTTTAATAAGTGCCGTTTCTGTGCTATGGTGGGGACGAAAACCAGACTGATAAGTATCTAAAAGGCTATTGGATGCGAGATCATTCTTGAGCTGAATGTAAACTGTTTTTTCAAGTATTTTGCTAAGGAATGGTAAGTTGGAGATGGGCCTGTAATTTGCAATGACACTTTGATCCAGACTGTTCTTTTTCAGAAGTGGTTTGATGACAGCTGTTTTTAGTGATGTGGGAAATATACCTGACTGAAGAGACCAGTTAATGATATGTAGAACCTCTGGTGCTAAGCAGTTAAAGACAGTTTTGAAGTTGGAAGTTGGAAGAGGATCCAGGCAACAGGTGGAGGACCTGAGCTGACCAACATTATTGTCACATTCTGTCAGATCTAAACAGTTAAAGTGAGACATGACACAGGTGGTGTTCCTGGAGAAACGAAGGGCAAGTTCAGTTGTAGATTTTAGGGCACTAATATTTTGTCTAATAGTAATGATTTTGTTATTAAAGAAAGAAGCAAATTGATCACATTTTTCACATTTCTGAAGGAATGGTGGATGGTGGGTTAACAAGTCTGTCAACAGTGGAGCAAAGCACTTTACTCTTATTAATATTTTCATTGATGATTTTAGAAAAGAATGATTGTCTAGCTAGTTTGATTGCTTGGTTATATTCATTCAGTTTATCCTTATAAATGTAATTGTGAACCTGAAGTCTTGTTTTTCTCCACTGTCGCTCTGCCGGACGACACTTTCTCTTTAAGGTTCTGATGTCCGTTCGTCGCTCGAATTTCCGGTCGAGCGCAATTGCACCTGGCTGCAGTACGCAGATCTGGGCGGGGCTAAATGTGGGCGGAGCTAAACGTTTGACTCCGCCTAAACATTTCGTTTGACTCCGCCTAAACGTTTCACTCCATAATAATAGTAATAATAATACATACTATTCACGTTTGACTCCATAATAATAGTAATAATACATACTAATGTATAATACATTCGATATAATTATTATTTATAATAAAATAATGGTATAAATGTGGGCGGAGCTAAACGTTTGACTCCATAATAATAGTACTATTCACGTTTGACTCCATAATAATAGTAATAATACATACTAATGTATAATACATTCGATATAATTATTATTTATAATAAAATAATGGTATGAATGTGGGCGGAGCTAAACGTTTGACTCCATAACAATAGTAATAATACATACTATTCGATATAATTATAATTTATAATAAAATAATGGTGTTATTATTATTATTATTTATAATAAAATGGTATAAATGTGGGCGGAGCTAAACGTTTGACTCCATAATAATAGTAATAATACATACTATTCGATATAATTATTATTTATAATAAAATAATATAAATATAATATAAATATATATTAGCTAAGTTAAATAAACCAACGACAAAAGAAAAGCGCGCAATTATGGACTCACATTCTTCCTCTTCCGGTTGCTATTGGCAAGTGGGCGGAGTCAAACGTTTAGCTCCACCCACACGTTGAGCCACTCCCCGATCTGCGTACTGCAGCCAGGGCTTACTCGTCGAGCGACGAACGCCGTGCAACGTAATGAGCCGGAAGAGGCGTACACATGAGATGTCAATGAATCAGAAGGTGCGCAATCTAGTAGAAGATGTGTGAAGTGCGAACAGTGTGTGTGCATAGATAAGAGAAGAAAATGGTTCATGTTTGTGCTTTTCCCGGCTGCGTTCGGCGCTCGACTGGTCGTAACTGTTTTCCAAAGATGGCGCCCGTTTGTTTTCGTGAAGCTACTGGCTTTCTAAACTTTCTTTTTAATAAACTGTCTGTACACTTGCAAAGTTCTCAATGCTCCGTTTTACATGTAGGGACCCTCATTATGCTACCGTGGAAGTGTGGTGCGATTTTGAGCCTTGTTAGTGGTATAGAATTGTGATTTATTTTACATGAATATCTGCCTCTTTTCTCTGCTCTCTCTCTGTCTCTCCTCTCGGCTCCCCTTTTCTCTGTACCCCCCCTCTCCTACCCCCCCACAGCTAGCGTTATAAGCTAATCAGCGGTTTTCGATAACTTTGGTTCCATTCGACTAGAATGAAAACTGATCCCAGAGAGCGGTCCAACTCGGTGGACATGTGTTATGATCATATGGTCTCATTTTGCGCTGGAATTGTCCTTTAATACTAATAGAGGAAAGTAAAAGACAGTATTATAAATAGGGGAAAGCAATGATCCACCACAGCAGAGAACTAGACTAGAGGACAACCAGACTAGAGGAGAACCAGACCAGAGGAGAACCAGACTCAAGGAGAAACCAGACCAGAGGAAAACCAGACTCAAGGAGAACATGAGGAGAACCAGACTCGAGGAGAACCAGACCAGAGGGTTGGCTGGATGAGAACCAGAGAACCATCTCCTCCCTGAGAACACCTCATTAATTTATTAACTCTTTCATCATCAAAGAGCACCGCATGCTCTGTGAAGTCTGGGGGCCGTCACACACACACACAGGTTCCTCTAAAGAAGAAATCTTCAAATGTGGAGGAGTGAGGGAACTACACACACACCCATGATATTTACCTGGTGGATACGTGACACCACACAGCCTCGCCAGCAGCAACTGCTGGTGGTCCGAAGGTGGGCATCGCTCAGGGTTTCATAGGTCATGTTTCCACGATACGTATCTTCACTCAGATCTCAATTACCTGTCCACTGTAAGATACTAGATCAACAAGACCATGTTCATTTATCTCCTCTGGCTGTCTCCTCCTCTGGATGTCTGATGGAACAATATGACCTTTATTCGACTGTGTGCACACAGGCACCACGTAATTTCATATTCTGCAGATAGTATTTGTGTTTGTGTCAATGAAGTGTTTACTGGCCTCATTGGGCTTTGTAAACATTCCAATAGGAAAACAAATTATACAGGCTGGTGGGCTTTTCAAAGTAAGTTACATCACCGGCTTCAGACAGATAATTAATGTAATTGGAGACTGGAAGAAAGCTCAAGAAGAACACTGATTGACTACCTGACCGTCTGCCTCCCAGAATAAAGAAAGTTTTCTCCACGAGCTACGATTCTCACACGGAAAGACTTAGCATTATTGTATCCTTGCACTGTTCTCTGTCTCTCCTTATTTTTATTAAAAACTGTGTGCACAGGGCGGCTTGGTGTCTCACCCTGTAAGTCTGTCAACTATGTAGGCAAAAACGTCTTCTACCTTGGTTCGATTCCAGCCTGCGGCCATTTGCTAGGTGTCATTTCCTCTCTCTCAACCCACTTTCCTGTCCATGAAGCCAAAAATACCCCCCCAAAAATTAATTAATAAAAAAAAAAAAACACAGTAGAGGAGAAAAGGCCATCTGTCCCTGAGAGAGTGAGTCATCCCTTCTGATAGACATCTATAAATAAAAGCAGGGCATATGTGCAGAATGCTAGACATACGGATACAGACGTCGACACCACCCGATGCACACACGCTGCCAATGCTCCATGACGTGAGTATGTCTCATAGTTTTACCTGGCCTGTGAGTGACTTATCAGGAGTATCACAGAAACAGGGCACAAATCTACAACATAAATATATATTCTCCTCCTTTCACTTCAGATGACTGTACTCTTCTGCATCTTAAATTACTGTACATTAGGGGTGACCCCGAATAGTCGACTATTCGACGATTCGATGGAAGGAGCCTGATTCGACTGCCAATCTCATAGTCGAATTGTTGGCAAAACACAGGATCATTCCATTCGGGCTATAGGCGGTGCTGAATGTCTGATTTTACATATAGTTTATTTCTCCCAATAAATCATAATATATAGCCTACTCTTGTATAAATATCAAGTGCAAAACACACTGCCGCCGCAGCGCCGCGGTGCGTCTATGACACAAGTGCCGCCCCTAGCACACATAGGAAGCGTCGCGCTGCGGCGCGTCAACAGGAATATAGTCGTCTCCGGAGCAGAAGAAAAAAAAGAAAAGAAAAAAGCGCCTTTTCAGCGGCACTTGACACGCGGCAACGCTGTGAAATAGGACAGTGGCGTGAAGTGTAGCGGGGCGGCACATCGACGCCGCCGCCGGTGTGGGGGTGTACATAGAAAATAATAGGGGCGGCTGTTTTGATGCGCGCTGTTTGGCGCCGAACGGCTTCGAAATTGTAATCGAAATTGTTTAATTGAGTGTTTCAGCTCTTTAGTCTGGTGTGGAAAAAATGGAAGCCAATGTCGCAAATGAGAATATGGATCAATGAGCCAAAAAAAGAGACAAAAACACGATTCAACGATCAGTTGACTATAGGCAAGACTTGACGAATCAGATTTGATTATGTAAATTCTTAGTCGTGGACACTCCTACTGTATATATTTAGACACTGTCAATAATGTGTAATGTCGCTTATATATGTTCAATAATGTTTACCTCAACTGTCAATAATTGACATTTCTACTACTCGTAAAGTGTAAATAGATTTGTTGATTTCTATATTCTTATATTAAATGTTTACCTTTTTAGTTCATATTAATTTCCTGTACTTCTGCTGTGACACCCACATTTTCGGTCTAGTATTACATTATCACACTATGTACATTACATTAAGTACTATAGATAACTTAGATAACTGTCATCTTCTACTTTGATTTTGATCTTTTATATATGGTCTGTAAACCAGCTTGTCAGTTACTTTCATTCATACCCTCTGAAAAATGTTCTTTCCGTTCATTTCAGCTGTTGCAACAAAGTCATTTCCTCCCACAGAGATGAAAACAGGGGTGAGTTATATAATCTAATCCCAACAAATCACAGATCACAGATCCCGCACCTGCCGACCCCACCTGGCTTCACCTGCCTTTCTCCACCTGGCTTCATCTGCCGTTCTCCACCTGGCTTCACCTGCCGTTCTCCACCTGCCATTCTCCACCTGGCTTCACCTGCTGTTCTCCACCTGCCGTTCTCCACCTGGCTTCACCTGCCATTCTCCACCGGGCTTCATCTGCCGTTCTCCACCTGCCATTCTCCACCTGGCTTCACCTGCCGTTCTCCACCTGGCTTCACCTGCCATTTTCCAGCTTCAGAGCAGATCCAATCTACGCCACCACATGCCCAACTGCCTCCCATTCACTACAAAAGAGCAGGGTTGTGTGTGTATGTGTCCATGCTTATTGCCAGGCCAGCTCTCTATCTGAATATCTCTTTGACCACTTCCTCAGCCTATTGATGCAGATCACCTCTGAGATGGACACGATGAACTCATAACAACCCATAGCAACCAACCAACCGACTAACCCACCCAGCTGAAATTTACTTTCCATGTGAAATAAGAAGTGCATAGATGAGGCTGAAGTACGTTCTGCATGGATTAAAACCAGCCACTAGCTGTCATATTTGCAGAATTCCTCCCATCTTCAATAAACACTGGAGTCCCAACCTCTTCCAGGAACACCTCCCAAGCTGACTTGTGCACTTTTTCTAAATTGTGATAATCAAGGTAGTCTAGAACACATTTTGTTTAGCTGTGCTACTGTTGTGGAACATTAGAAATGTAGATTTTCTTTGATATGATAGTGACTAATACATAATAAATACATTAAAATACTAACCTTGTATTCTAATTCCTATGGTTACTCTTTGGTAGCTATACTCCAATATTGATTGTATACTTTGATTGTTCTCAGCTTCAATTGTGAGGCTAAATTACATGATAAAAAATGTAAATGTATTTGGCTTAAAATGCTAACTTAAAAATATATCACATGATGGAAGCAAGAGTGCTGTCTGTAAACAGCTATCCAGTTATATCATGCAGGTTTCATGCACATGTTCACACGTCTATCGTCTGTGTGTGGCTTGAGTAAAGAGGATGGATGGGGGGATGGATAGCTGAATGGTGGGTGGATGGGTGGCTGAGGGATGGATGGATAGGATGGAGAGATGGATGGATAACGTCATCTCCTGCTCAACCTTATTCTCTGGAGATGATATAGGCAGGAAGTCGTTCCATCACTTTCTCTTTCAAGGCCCATTTTAATTATTGAATGTCCACTGAGTGAGATCAATAACATGCTGGCATGATGAAGGAGTAAGGAACGATGAAGTCATTTTCTGCTTTCTGTGCACTCAAGACCCTCACAGTGGATGTAACGACCCAGCGGTCATTACATTTGTGGGACTCATTAAGCAGGAAGACTGATTGGATCTGCGGGCACCAAACTTAAAGGCTAACAAGTCAGTGACCTTCTGGAATGGCCGCGCCAGCACTCCCACACATTCAAGATTAAATCATTTTAAATTAATTCCTCTACAGCCTAGGGTTGCCAGTCCCAGCTTTGGCAAACAGATGCATTCCCACAACGACAGCCAATCTCCAGAACGCTCCGTGTCCAATCGATGTCTGAATTTGTAGCATAATAATCTCAGTCCGTCTTCTTCCAAAGACGGATCAGAAACCCTGCCTAATGGGCAATTAGGAGGGAATTCTATCCCTGTCCGTCAAAGCTGATCGTATTAAAATACCCATGAGAGTTGGAGATTAGGAATTGGAAAATATGAGGAAGTGTGGCTCATGGATGATTCTCTTTATTCTTACTCTTAAGTCATTTAGGTGATGCTTTTATCCAAACATACTGATACATGTCATTAAGGTGCAGGCAGGGAATATGGAAGAGAAATATGATCTTCTGGTCTAAGTGGTTCTTCAGCCACATTCCTGTCCTACCCCTTCCTGCATCTCTATTTGTCTACGGATCTCATCGTCGACATTATGGACTCAACCAAGCAGCCTAATGACACCAATCCATGTCTGTGTTTTGAAGGTGGTGGTGGTGGGGGGGGGGGGTGGTGAGGAGGAGGTGGAGAGAAAATTGAGGTGGGGAGGCTGAGAAGGATACAGAGATACAGATGTGATTGATGGTGGCAGCAACCTAACACCGAGAGAGAGGGAGAGAGACTTTGACTTTTGATTCTCTTTATTAAAAGTCAGTTTATTCTCAATACTTAATAATAAACATATATAATAAATATACAACCACTCATGCACCCATCATTCACCATGCATCCTCACACACCTCTACACAACACACACACACACACACAAATGCACACCCCAACTAAAACCACATATCTCCATTGTCCATATACATCAAAAAAATTGAACATTGGACCACCAACAAAGTTAAATCACACACATCCCTGTATATTAGTTTCCCAATGTACTACCAAACCAGCCATGACATTTATAGGCAAAACATTACTAAATACATACAATTAAACTCCAGCAGTGCATACATCCCCATTAAGACACCACACATTCTGAAAACCTTCAATGACTTTAACCAGCATATAAAATGCAAATTCTGCCCTAAGGCGCGCAGATACCAAACCCCTAAACGTGTGCAGAGGATCAGTTGGCCCACTGCCTCTCAATTTATTCCTCCTCATCATCCATGTGGCCAGTT
Source organism: Merluccius polli (assembly GCA_030340625.1). Taxonomy (NCBI): domain Eukaryota; kingdom Metazoa; phylum Chordata; class Actinopteri; order Gadiformes; family Merlucciidae; genus Merluccius; species Merluccius polli. Next base: position 85,198 of record JAOPHQ010001183.1, read on the forward strand.
TGGCCTCGCCAAACAGAAAATGGAGCAAAAACATCGAGTATCCTGGCCCCAAAATGTACATTTCCACAGCAAAACCATCCCCCAACCTCATACACAGCTCCTGGAGTGTACCCATTAAAGGTAAAATTCGGCTACATTCAACAAACACATGTGGTACTGTTTCAGGTAAGTTACAAAAAGGACAACCCACATCCACATTTGGGTCCACTCTAGTCAAAAAATAATTTGTTGCCAGGGCCCCATGTAAAATTCTCCATTGGAGATCCCTTGACCTCTTGGTTAAGGGAGGCTTATAAAACAATCTCCACCTATATCCTTCCATGGTATGCCCCTGCAGAAACTCCTACCACTGATGCTCCCTCACATCTTGGAGATCCCTGAGGTTTTTTTAACCTATTTTTACCATGGCGGCATGAAATTCCTTCCCTGCTACATCCTCAAAATCCTCCAGGCTCTGAGTGCCCAAGTCACTATCTTCCCTCTTTCCTCCTGCCAGTCTCCGGTTAAAATAGACACTGTCCCCCTGTGGTTGATCGAACGACTGGAGTACTTCATCAGAGAAGGCGCTCAATACTTCTCCTGTTAACCTCTCCAACAGCCGCAGCAATGCAATTCCTGTTTGTTCTGCTAATTCCTCTGGATACTTCCACCTCCCTGCTCCAGGCTGCCTTAGGTGGCCAAGTGTGGTAACTCCGCTACTCATAATCTGTTTCCTCATTGTTTCAGACTGCACTGACTCCAGTGGAATAAGTGGGTTGTAAAAGATTGGCTCCTCCCATATCCACAGCCCAGGCTCTATACCCTCCACTCGTTCAGACCCAAGCAGATGCCATGCTTTGAGCACTGAGGCGTAGAAAGCAGGAAGTCCAATGATACTTCATCAGAAAGAGCTGGCAGTCCAGTCCTAGACCTCCTGCCCTCCTCAGTAGAGCCCAAGCTGGATCCCCCCAGCAGATATCTGCGCAGTATAATAGTTTCTGAGCTGACTGGAGTCTAAACGCAGCTGTCCTACTCTCCAGGTGCATCAAACCTTGCCATCCTTCTCGTACTGGCAGGTACAGGACTGCAGCCCTGAGCCAGGGGTGCCCAGACCAGAAAAACTCCACCAGTTTCCTCTGTAGGCTCTGAAAGGCTTCCAGGCGGGTTCAGAACTGCCAGCCGGTGCCAGTGATGAAGCTGCCAAATTGTTTATAATCAGCACTCGTCCTCTGTATGACACCTTAGAGTATCCACTTCCACTTAGACAGGGGCATTTCCACTAGCATGATACGACACGGCACGGCACGGTATTTGCTTGTTTCCACTAACACGTAGTACCTGGTATCAGGTACTATTTTGGTATCGCCTCAGCCCTGGTTCCAAGCGAGCCGAAGCGATACTAAAACGTGACATCAGCCAACTGCCTTCCACTGATTGGCCGACGAGTGTCGTCACTGGAAGCGCCATAAGCGCGCGACGACCAACCAGACTGTAAATAAACACAAGACTCAACCCCACCACTTTTTAAAACCATGGCTGAAGCCAAACTGGAACCCTCTGGTGGGTGGCCTGGTGACTGGACAGGGATGGGGCAGCAGACCTCAGGTGGACATCCTAGGGACTAGCCCAGGACAACACAGGAAACCTCAGGTGGACGACCTGGAGACTGGCCTGGGACAACACAGGGAACCTCAGGCGGACGGCCTGGGGCCTGCACAGGGCGTCGGCCAAGGAACCAGGCGAAGGGAGGAGCAGGTCAGGAGGGCCACCAGGAGCCAGGGCCAGAGGGTGGTGCGGCCTAGGACGAAGGCCTGGGCACTGGCGCCATAGGTGGAGGGGCTCTGGAGGATGGCCCGACGCGCTGGGCTGCTCAGGAGACCAATGATGACGGCGTGACCGCTCTAGCGGTCAACTGCGTGAGCAGAGCTGCTCAGAAGTTAGGGAGATCGGTGACGTTGCCAGAACCGCTCAGGAGATTGCTGGGGCGCAGCCACCAGAGACCGCTGTTGCTTTGGCGCCGGGGACCACTGGACCGCCGAGACAGTGGGAGGCCGGACCTCCAGGACGGCAGGACTCAGGGACCGAGGGCGGCCGGGACTCGGGGACCGAAGGCGGCCGGGACTCGGGGAGGGGAGGAGACTGGATCTCTGGGACAGCGGGAGGCTGGGACTCGATCTCCAGGACAGGGGGAGACTCGATCTCCAGGACAGGGGGAGACTCGATCTCCGGGACAGGGGAGACTTGATCTCCGGGACAGGAGGCTCTACTGAGGCTGGGCCTGGGTATCGTGGAGAGTCTGGAGGGCTGGGCAGGAGAGAGACTGGAGTGACTCCTGACAGGTGAACTTGTGTTCTCTCCAGTGCTGTTTCTGATGTTGTCTGTTACAGTAAAAGGAGGTTTTCTGTAATCCCACAGAGTCCACATGTGGGCAGAGGACTAACAAGCTGGTGGGTAGTGGGCTGGGGACTCTCAACTGGGCTAACAAGAGAATTGACTAACTGGGGAGCAGGCTGTAGGTTAGTAGGCTGAAGAGAAGCGCTAGGGAGGCTAGCTGGCTGGGAGGCAGCCTGAAAGCTAGCAGAAACAGAGGCTAGCATGGTCATTAGTTGCTCTGAAACACGAGCTAGCTCAGTGGCTGCGGACGGGCAATGGTGAATCGGTAACACTTTACAATAAGGTACGCAAAAAGTGGGTAGTTACTGAGGAACGAATGAGTAACGAATGATGAACGACCAGGGCCCTAACTGGGGCCCTAACGGGACCCGAACAGGGCCCTAAGTGACAGTTACTCAGTAACTACTGAGGAGTTACTGGTAAACAGACTAGGGGACTACTGTATTCGTTACTGAGTAACGAATGATGAACAACCAGGGCCCTAACTGGGGCCCTAACTGCGTACCTTATTGTAAAGTGTTACCGGTGAATCTAAATGAGTGCTAGCTCATGGGATGGCATTGCTGCCATCTTCAGGAACAACATAAAAACAACCACCATCTCCATTCCTCCCGCCCCCTCTTTTGAACACCAGGGGCCTCATGTACGAAGACTTGCGTGGATTTTTGCGTGGATTTTGGCGTACGCCAAAACCCCGAAACTGTCGTACGCACAAATAAATTCAGATGTATCAAAGTGTGCGTACGCATGGATCCAAGCGCGTTTCTTTTGTACATCTCGATCAACGTGGAACTGAGCGCACGTGCAGATGTGGCAAACTCCTCCCTGTCCACGCCCTCATTTAAATATGCAAATCTATGTAAATAGGCCCTGGACCTGAGATTCACCATCCGATCAGATAAAACAAGCAAGTGTGGCACATAGGATATTTATATATTATTGCCACTTACTTAAATGTGTTATTTTATATGTATGGACTTTATTTGGCATTTTTACAGACACCCCCCATTCAATTTTAAAGGGACACTAAGTAATTTCTACTCCCATCTAGTGGTCAAGTTGTATTTTGCATTCAAACGAATTTATGCTCGCGTTTTCAAATGTTCGTTGCAACCTGTTGGAACTACGGCAAGCGGTATTAGTCAAGATTCAAGAACCATTGACATGTCTTCGAACACTTCCAGTTTGGTTTCGGATGATGAGGTACGTTATTTCAAACAAACTTCAAACTGCATTTAATCATTAGTGTGAGCATGTATGAGTAATTACTCCTACAGCAAGATAGTGAAATATGTTCTCATGTTTACATCGTTTTTTATTGGTAACATTACTGTCGCAGTATAGCGTCAGGTAATCAACGTGACAGTGACACAAGACGAACACTTTTTATTATTATTATTATTAGGCTAGAGTTTATATCACCTAGTTCATAACGCATGAAGTATGTGCTAATTAGTAATGAAACATTATATAGTAGTAGGCAATAGTAGGCATGCAATCACACTTATTCTATCAAACATTGCTAGACTACGCTGCTACCCACCAACGACGCCGTTTAGGTTTATAACGTTACGTGTTCTACTGTTGTGCCGCCTATGTAATGAATTAAACAACCAAGCAATGATAAATGCTTGTAATTTAGACAGTGACGTTGACTTACCTGTCGAGGAGAAAGCAGGCAACCTCTGCATCCCTTTGAAAATCGTTCTCCTTCATTAGCTCTTTCCACCTGGAAAAAGCGACCCCGATGTTTACCCTCCTTTTCTGAATTCGCCGGTCACGTTGCCTTTTAAAATCTCTTATTCGCTTTTTTGCCGGCGAGGGTTTGTGTGGCATGGCATAAGTATGATCTTGCATTATGAAGACAAGTGCAGTGTAGGTTTTCTAAATTGCCGGGGAAGCGCGTCTCGCTACGCTCCTTCTCTGTTCCACAGTCAGCTGGCTCTGAGTGAGAACGCGTTTCGCATTACCTGTACCACGTGCTTTTTGTCCCTCTCGGGAGTCCATAGACCGGAAAGACATGGCGGCCTCCATAGAGCTTGCCCGCACTATGTATATTCTGATAAGTGATTCTTCGCTCAGGAGGATAAGTGAGATTGTTGACATTGATCATTGTACACCAATGGGGACTTATTTATGAATGAAGACGTTGATTTGAGGTAATAAATTACTAGAAAAACTACTTAGTGTCCCTTTAAGCATTATTATTATTATTATTATTATTATTATTATTATTATTATTAAAGGCACGAGACCACCCGCGGCTATATAAACGGTGGGCTGCGCTGCGTTCTTCAGTCGGCAGTTAACCGGGACCAGTAAAGCCACTGAAGACCAGCCGACTCACTTGTCTTTTTGTTTAATTGATTCTTTCAGAATAACATCTTTTCTAAAATATGCCAACCCTTGAGTCAGCTTGCACTCTATGGGTATAACACAAGCATGAACAAAGGAACGAAAAGACATTTCACAGAGTCCGAGTTGGAGATTGTGGTGAATGACGTGGAGCCGCGGAGGGAGATTCTCTCTGGTCCCCGTCAGCAGGGATCAATATGAAGAGGAAGGAGATGAGTGGGAGCGTGTGTGTGAGGCTGTAAATGCCGTGGGGTCCGAGCAGCGCACACACACAGGTGAAAAATAAGTGTTCATATCTGAAGGTGGAGGTGAAGCGGAGGAATATATTCTATGCGTCACTTTCATGCCGCACACTTGGAAGACCACTAGGTGGCGCTGTTTTTGAGCAAATTCCGTAACGCTAATAACTCCCGCATACTTTGTCGCACATTCGAAATCGGCTTATGAGCCAATTGTCATCGTTTGCAAGTAAATCCTCGCGTTCCCTAAATACTCGCTCACGTCGGATTGCACCATTTGCAAGGTCCTCTAACAACGCTAATGCTGCCATCGGTAATACCATTTTCTTCATCACATTGCGCATGCGTTTATATCCACCCGTATAATTGCAAACACGGTGGGTGTGTTAGTTGTTCATAAGTGTGTCTCTGACGTGCACATCACTCTGATGACTAATTGTTTTTGACATTATTAACAGTTTCCCAGCGTCACCTCTAAGTGTCGCCAAAGGAACAATAGCTGTAGGTCCTAGAAACGTGCGTACGCCAGCCATGAAGTTGACGTGAGGCACCGCACATTTCCACGGTCATTTCACGTTTCATACATCTGAACGTGAGCGTGGAACGCCTTTTTTTTTGCGTACGCCACGTTTTTGTGCGTACGCAACCTTCGTACATGAGGCCCCTGGCCTTCAAACTGTCTGGTCCCTCTCCTCTGGTCACTGCCATCATCTACCGCCCGCCCCAGACCTCATCCCTCATTCCTCTCCGATCTCACTGACTTTTTGACCCAGCTATCTGCCATTTCACCATCTGTTCTCCTCCTTGGCGACTTCAACCTCCATATAGACAACACTGACAGTACACCAGCCATAGAATTTCTCAACCTGCTACAATGTCTCAACTTCACCCAACACATACATTTCCCAACACACAGCCGTGGTCACATTCTGGACTTGGTCTGCTCCACTAATCTCCACATACAACACCTATCCAGCCACAATCTACACATCTCAGACCACCTCGCTATCATACTGGACTTGGACATCCCTATCCCCACCCCAAAACAACAACGTACAATAACATTCAGAAACCTTAAATCCCTCTCCCCCTCTGCTCTCTCAGCCTCCCTCACCCACTGCCTGTCTGCCTCACCCCCTCCGCCGTCTAAGGACCCTGCTGACCTGGTCAACTATTATAACAACACACTCTCCTCCTGCCTGGATCAGCTCGCCCCCACTAAAACAAAAACTGTCTCCTTCACTCACTCTGCCCCCTGGTACACCACTGAACTCCGCCACATGAAGACCAGGAAACGTCAACTTGAACGCCTCTACAATAAAACCGGATTATCAGTTCACCTTCTAGCTTACACCGACCACCTACAAAAATACAAGGACGCACTCAACTCTGCCCGCTCCACCCACTACTCTCACCTCATCCACTCTGGCTCCAACAACCCCAAGGCTCTGTTCTCCACCATCAACTCACTCCTCAAACCTCATGACAAAACCTCCACCTCATTCAATACCGTAAAGTGCCAATCATTCCTTTCATTCTTCCAAACAAAAATAAGCACCATCTATAGCAACCTCAACATCTCCGGCACCCCTCCCATTTCTCCACCCGCCTCGCCACCCATCGTCCCTCAGCCCCTGTTCCAGTTCTCTCCACTAACCCCAGCACATCTTACAACCATCATGACTGGGATAAAAACCTCCACCTGCACTCTGGACCCCATACCATCCATACTCATCAAGGACTGCCTCCCTGCCATCTCCCCACTCATCATTGCCACCATCAACGCCTCCCTCAGCTCTGGATCTGTCCCTCAAACCCTCAAACTTGCTGCTGTCACACCCATCATCAAAAAACCCGGCCTCGATCCTGACAACCCATGCAACTTCCGTCCCATCTCCAACCTTCCCTTTCAATCAAAAATTCTGGAACGCACCATTGCTTCTCAACTCAGAACCCACCTCACCTCCAATAACCTCTTTGAAACATTCCAATCCGGTTTCCGCTCAAAACACAGCACTGAAACAGCCCTCCTCAAAGTCACTAACGATCTCCTCCTTTCCTCTGACTCCGGTAACCTCACCATCCTCATCCTTCTGGACCTCACAGCTGCCTTCGACAACATCAACCACTCCATCCTGCTCTCCCGACTGGAATCATCCCTCCACATCACCGGCACAGCTCTCTCCTGGTTTCACTCTTACCTCACCAACCGGCACCAGTTCATCAGCGTCAACAACTGCACCTCCTCCACCGCTCCTCTGTCTCAAGGCGTCCCCCAGGGTTCGGTGCTTGGTCCCCTCCTTTTCATCCTCTACATACTTCCCCTCGGCAAAATAATCCGTCACCATGGCCTTCAGTTCCACTGCGACGCTGACGACATCCAGCTCTACATCTCCACCAAAACCATCACTAACACCACCCACTCCAAACTCACCAACTGTCTGACTGAAATCAAATCATGGATGCAAAGAAACTATCTCCAACTGTGCAGTGATAAATCGGACATAATCATCATCAACCCCACACTCCGCACTAAGTCCACCCACAACTTCAGCCTCACCTTCGACAACTGCACTCTGTCCCCCTCCCCACACATCCGCAACCTCGGAGTCATCTTCGACAGCCAGCTGCAATTTGACCACCACATCAACCACATCACCAGGACTGCTTTCTTCCACCTCAAGAACATTGCCCGTCTCCGCCCCTCACTCACCTTCTCTGCTGCTGAAACCCTCATTCACGCCTTCATCACATCCAGACTGGACTACTGCAATAGCATCCTCTACGGTTCATCATCCAAAGTCCTCAATAAACTTCAATACATCCAAAACTCTGCTGCCCGCCTGCTCACTCACACCCGCTCCCGAGACCACATCACCCCCATCCTCCAAAACCTACACTGGCTCCCCATCACCCACCGCATTCAGTTCAAAATCCTCCTTCTCACACACAAAGCACTCAATAACCAGGCTCCCTCCTACCTCTCAGACCTGCTCCACCACCACACCCCTTCCCGCAACCTCCGCTCATCTCATGGAAATCTCCTCTCACCACCGACACGAACCAAGCACCGAACCTGGGGTGAGAGAGCCTTTTCCATCGCTGCCCCCTCCCTCTGGAACTCACTCCCCAAACCCATCCGAGACTGCACCAACATCAACAACTTCAAAACTCAGCTCAAAACCCATCTTTTTAAATTAGCTTTTAATGTTTGATTGTATCTGTTAAGTTTTAATTACTGTTCTTATGGTTTTCTTTCACTGTGTGTTTCTATGTATTGCACTTTTTAATATTATTGCTATTTTAATTTATACTGTGATTTTTAAATGTAAAGTGTCTTTGAGCACCTGTAAAAGCGCTTATAAATAAAATGTATTATTATTAAAATAAATATTCATTTATTAATCCCAGACCGGAAATGTGGGTGTCACACCAGAAAGTACAGACAGTAATATAATACAGAAGAAAAAAAGATTAAAAGGTATATAGGTCTAAATACACAATAAGACTGGTACATCTAATTAAAAGATTTTCCTGTGACTGACGTGGAAGAACTCCTAGTTTAACAGAGAACATCAGGTCTGATGGAGAACTAAAAAGGCTTTCACGGTGGAGGTAATTATCTTTTTGGGTTTAAGTAGCGCAGTGCGCTTTGAAAGGAAATGTATGAAATTATGCATTTATTCTGGAAATAAAATACACTTAATTTCTGCGAAACACGCAAAAGATTATTCTCTTTAAAATTCCCAGTTACTGGGAAACAGAACCAGGGCCGTGCAGAGACCCTTTGAGGGACAGGGGCTCAAAGTCGAAAACGGGAGAGGCTTTATATTGCGCGATTGTTGAGCGGGGGGGGGGGGGGGGGGGGGGGGGGTGCTGCCGGTGGATTTCTGATGCGCGATTATTGACGCGGGGCCGATAACGGAAATTTAAATGACCACTCAAAAGGGCACTTTGGTCCTTCAGAGGGAAAGGGGCAGGGGCTCGGGCACCCATAGCCCCCCCCCTCTGCACGTGCCTGAACAGAACACATACACGGCATGTCCTGCTCCCCTGGACACCAGTGAAATGTAAATATGAAAGGGGGACGTAAAGAGGAACTAGAAGAGGAGCCTCTATGACAGAACCAGGGCTAGAGGGTGGAGGAGTTGAGTTAAAGGCCAACATGCAGGTCGGCACCCCAAGTTAATTAATGTACACACACACACACACACACACAGAAGGGACCCCCCTGGCCAGGTAGAGGTCAGACTTGTAGTTAGATTGTTTGATTCCCAGCCAAAAGGTTCTGGGCTCAAACCCCAATGTCCATAGTCTACCTGTTGGCAGCCTTGAGCAAGAAGCCTTATCCATAGCTGCTTATTGTTTCTAAAAAATATAAAATCGAACTAAAATCACTGTAAATCCCTTTGGATAACAGTCATAATAGCAGAGATGGATAAATGCCTCCCTACTAGGATATGATCACAAAATAAAGCAATGACTGTCCCAGCTTTAAGGGCACTTATGTAGGTCACCCCCCCCCCCCCCCCCCCCCCCCCCCCCAACACCACCCCAGTCACAAAATGTTGTTTCCACCCATTCTGCCACAGGGGGACGAATGCCAGACTAACCTATCATCTACCAGGGCTTTATGCAAATAGTTATAGCGAAAGCCTGAATGTTGCGGATGAAAGTTTAAAGAACCTGAGGGAGGGACTTTAGACGTGTTCATGCATAATTCATTTTAAAACAATGGTGGAGGCATCACGTCGCTTGGCTAAAGAGGATGAGGGGGAGGAGGGGGGGGTGCCCTTTAAGAGGCTTTAAGGTTGCTGGAATGTTTTGGAGGGATGTGTTGGGGGGATGTGTTGGGGGTCAGCAGGCAGAGAGCTGGAGGTCGGTTGGGAGGGATGTGTTGGGGGATATGTTGGGGGTCGGCAGGTGAAGAGATGGAGGAGGTGAGTTGGAAGGGATGTGTGGGAGGTCGGCAGGTGGAGAGATGGAGGAGGTGATTTGGCAGGGATGTGTGGGGGGTCGGCAGGTGGAGAGATGGAGGAGGTGAGTTGGGGTGAGGGGGCAGAGAACTTCTCCGGACGAAACTGGAGCCCTTGATGGAGACCACGTTGCCAGCGCTCCATTCCCTCAGCACGGGAGGTGAGTCAGCGCTCACACGTTCACACCAACAGCTGTGAAGCATACTAAATAGGTCAGAACTTTGACAGGTTGTTTTTCTTCCTCTCCAAACGCGGTTGTCCACCGACTGAGATAACCGCTGAGTCACTTTTCAGCCGACCGAGTGTACCTGTACTACAGGCTAGTGATTCTCCGTGCAGCTCGGAGAAGGAGGCGTAGATGTTTTGTGTGAACCATGAGTGTAATCACAGACATTATTACGATGTATGCACAAGGAAGGATGGCTCAGGGAAAAGATGCTCTTACAGGAGGCAGAAGAGCGATGGATACTGCTATATTTAGCTTCAGAGTTGCTTTATTTTGCATCAAAAAGTCATTACTGCCCGAGGCCATGGTGATGTTCCTGTTCAAATAAAACCGCAAGCTCTCCCCTCCCCTGTCTGGAAGACTCTGAAAGATGCATGCGCGCACACAAACACACACACACACACACACACACACACACACACACGCACACAGAAATGCATTCTTACACACATACACACCAAACACACACACAGGGCTGGAAACTGTAAAGAAGCTAATTAACAACTGAAATGTGTTCAGCAGACACACCCACATGGATGACAGACAGGCATGTAGGAACAGGACTAACACACACTTGGGGGGGGGGGGGGGGGGGGGGGAAGTGGTGACTTTATTACAGACACAGATGAAGGTTGTTGCTCTCAAGTGCAGGGGACATTAGCACCACTAACCAGGACACTAAGGTAAGCTGGGGAGACATCTAAGAGGACAACACCAAACATACACAGGTATAAGCAGGCAACACATTCTGGTCTGAAGGAGATGTCTGTCTGTCTTTCTCTGTCAATCTATGTGTCTTGTGTGTCTTTATGTCTGTCTACGTAGTACTTGTCCATCTTGTGTGTTGATGTATGTCATTCTGTCTGTATATGTATTGTGTGTGTACTGTGTATGTCTGTCTATGTGTCCGTCTGTCTGTGTGTCAGTCTGTCTCTCTGTCTTTCTCTCTCTGTCTTTCTTACTTTCTGTATTTCTTTGTCTACCTGTCTTTCTCTCTGTCTTTCTCTCTGTCTGTTTCACAATGAAGGAACAAAAGTTGGGTAGTGGTGTTTTTTTTCTCTCTCTGCGAGCCACTTTCTTAGCTGGACCTCGGCGACCCTCCGTTGGCCCACTTTGGAGGTACGCCCTGTCGAAGATATATTAGTCTGGGGGAGAAGTGGGCCAAGCACAGTCCCGGGAGGAGACACCAAATCTAGACAGGAACAAGATGTATTACCCAGCATGCCCCACTGGGGGGAACGCCATCCCGACCGCTGTCTAGGCAGAACCGATGATACATGGAGAAAGAGAGAGTAAGAGAGAACACATGGGGAGAGAGAGAGAGAGAGAGAGAGAGAGAGAGCATGGAGGTGATCATTGATTGGTATGATTTCCATACCAATAAAGCCCTTTGAATCTTGAGAGAGACAGAGGGAGAGAGGTAGTGGAGGAAGTGAAAGACAGTAAGTGGATTGGTTATGCTACGGTTTGTCCTCAATGTTCTCTTATGTGATACAAACAATAATATTGATTTCATGGCGGTAGCACTCAAAACATGCATCCACACTAGCTCAAACCGCTAGTGTGCTAACCACATGGACAATACACCTTGCGATGACCCCAGGTTAAATGCAGACCTGTGGTCCTCTGTCATTGCCTCTTTCTTTTAACCCACTTCTGGGTTGAAATAGAGGGCGCTTGTTGGACTTTTGTAACTAAAGAAGCATACTCTATATAACAAATAATGTGCCCACAGGAATGTAATGTTGGAATCTCTGCCCCAGCCACTGAGCAAGACAAACAAAAAAAATGTGTTTTTTCACTGCTTAGCCCTGAACAAACCATGGCTGTGAAATATAAACCTGTTTGCAAAAGCCCTACAGTCATCTTCCCTCAAATATTGATCGTTCAGTTATGTATAGTTTATCACTTATGTACCAAGTCCACAATGTGTCCGTCTGTCTGTGTGTCTGGTGCCGTGGAGAATGTGTAAAGTGGACCAGCAACGGCAATACATCAACACAGAGACAGAAGTCATCACATGCATCAGAATAAGCACTTGACACATGGTGTTGATTTTCACTTAAACTCGGAAAAAATTCAAAACAAATCTTGATAATGATATTCTTGAGTTTAATACACAAATGTCGTTTTTAATTACATTGTGGGGATACTCAAACCACCTGTATGTATGGAGGATGGGAGGAGCAATCTCATTTATTAGCAACTACAAAACATACAATAATGATGCTTTTGAGTTTACATACCATACATGTACATTATAATGACTGTATTAGAAACACATAAATGTGGTTTTCATTACCTTGTGGGATGTATATGTAGGATTCGTAGGGACTAAACTCCACAGACAGACAGACAGACATACAGACAGATAGACTGAGAGACAGACAGGCAGAGACAGAGAGAGAGAGAGAGAGAGAGAGAGACTCAGAAAACAGCAAGCGAGCATCACAGCAGGGGCAAATGGGTAATGCTGCATTTGTGTATGTTTGGCACATATGTAGGTCAGATGCGGGACTGCAGTCGCCGGTTGCCATGGGAACTGGGTATCAAACACGCCCTCTGGTGGTGGTGGTGGTGGAGGGGGCTTCCTTCATGCGGGGGTTAACCTCTTCAGCACCAGCTGAACTGGCTCATCCAATCCCCCTGTGTGTGTGTGTGTGTGTGTGCAGGAGTGAAGCCAGGAGGGAAATGTTTGATGTCTCTACTTGGTGTATTGAATGTGTTTAGGGATTGTGGGTGTGGCGCATGTGTGTGTGGATCTGGAAGCAGCTGTGTTGTGGGCATAGCAGTGGATTCTATCTTTAGTTCAATAATCCAACACAAATCTGCCAACTTCAACCTAGATACCAGCGGTGATCCCTGTTGCCACACACACACACACATACGGACACACACCTTAAGATATTGGTGACCGATGATGACTTCTACTACTGCGTGTGGTTAATTGGTGACTGTATAATCCACTGTGTGATGGACACTGTCTGCCACAGACAGGGCAGAGTTGGGTGAAGATCCAACCCGGGGGGGGGGATCTTTCTTCTAGCAGGCGATGTTCTGTCTTCTTCTACTCTGGAGCGGTCCCCAGCAGCGGTCTCCAGTTAAGAAGGATTTATCCCACACTCTTTCAATAACGTCTTGATGGTTTTCAGCCTCTTTGTCTGACGGCCTGCAGGACGACGGCCTAGTTGAATTTGGCCGTATAGGATGTTCCTGGGCAGACGGTTATTTGGCATTCTGCCACCTCAGCTGATGCATGATGGTCCCCTCTATGCTCCTACAGTTAGTTCTCTGGAGGAACACTGAATGTGGCGCACAGTCTTTCCAGGTCACTTTCAGGATGCACTGAAGGCACTTAATGTGAAAGGACTAAAGGCGCTTCAGGTGGCAGGTGTAGATGGTCCATGTCTCACAGCCATAGAGAAGTGTGGAGATGCAGATTGCCTGGTAGACTACAACTTTGGTGTGTAGATGTAGGTGGTTGTTGCTAAAGACCCTTCTCCTCAGACACCCAAAGGAGGATGAAGCTTTGTCCGATTTTAAATGTCCTGGTCGATGCTGCAGTCTTCCGACAGGATGCTTCCAAGGTACTGTCTGAAACTGTAGCAAGTTGAGAGACTCTAATGACAAAGATGGGTGGTTTCTGTGGTGGTTCTGAAGACCAGATAGTCCCATCCGGCTGTATGCTCCCACAGAGGCTCTAAGAGTAGCCTGCAAGGCTTCTGGTGAATGCACTACAAGGGCACAGTCATCATCATACTGAAGCTCCAGAATACACACCAACTTGAGCTTTGTTGCAGCTTGGAGCCTCCTGGTATTTAACAGGTTCCCATCCAGCTTGAAGTCCAGGGTCACCCCATTCTCATCTTCCATTGCCTTGTGCAGTAGTGGGAAGGTGGGTAGTCAAAATGCTCTCCCCATCTCTGGACAATTTTGGACTGGTCCGTAATAAGGGAGAAACCATCTGCTGTTTTAAGGGGGCAGACAGTTCATGTTCTAGGGTCATGAATCGACTTCACGGCATCATAGAAATTGTGCATGTCATACCTGTCTGCAAAAGATTGTGCTTCATGTGCCTTTGTCACCCACCATTGTTGTTTTAATTGTCGCAGAACACAATGTACGTCCCTTCCTTGCTCTTGCCATTTCCTTTTTCAGGACACAGAAGATGGGATGCTGAGTGTGGCTTTATGAGCTTTGTGCATACTCTCAAGAAGACTAGAGATGTGGGTGAAGTTCTCATCAAACCAGTCCTGAGGCCAAATGTATAAAACTCTGTAAATTTAGGTGTAGAAATCTGTGTACACACAAAACAGGAAACATGCATATGCAGTCTTTTTGTCAGATTTATAAAATCCCACGTACGTCTGCTCCCACATGTTTTTCCTCATACATCTCAATCATCCTGAAATTGTGCATTTTTCTTTATTTATATAAAGATCATCTAATTATTTCTAATGCATAGTGACATATTTACTCAAGATGGACCGAAATTAAGGCTTTTCAAAAATGCATCGCGCTCACGCATCACTATAGTGATAGTCCATAGTGAAGATTTTTTTAAATTAAGCCTATAGATTACATCCTAACACAATGTAGAGAAAAAAAAGCTCTAAATGAATGTCACCTAAATTCACACTTTTATTATCCTTTTTTGCCAACTCACATCACCCTAATCGGACTCAAAAGATGGTGTGAAAGATGCATACCAGTAAGTACATCCTAACCGCGCGTGGATTTCTATATATTCAGAAACCTGCATGGTGTAAGGACACTTTTTTTGTCTGTACGCATGATTTATAAATTTGGCCCCAGGTGTTTCCTCTTGCTGTAGCCAATTGTCTGGGCTGCTGTCTCAAACAGTGATGCACGAATGGAAGACCATGTATCGTGTATGTTGGTGTGATGATGCCCATCTCATTCTAAATATAGACAAAACTAAGGAGTTAATATTTGATTTTAAAAGGAAAAAAATTGAGGTAGCCCCTGTTCTTATTAGAGGTCAGCCAGTAGAGGTAGTTCCTTCATATACATACCTTGGTGTTCACTTAGATAATAAATTGGACTGGAAGGAGAACAGCAGAGTTACCTTCAAGAAGGCTCAGTCTAGACTGTATTTTCTTAGGAAACTGAGGGCATTTGATATGGGAAGGCCTATTTTAAACATATTTTATCATGGGATACTGGAAAGTGTCCTTTTTTATGCTGTTGTGTGTTGGGGCGGTAGCATAACAGTTGAGGACAGGAACAGGTTTAACAAGATGATAAGGAAAGCAGGCTCCATCGTTGGTTCATGCCCAAATTCTGTGGAGGAAATATTAGATAAGAGGGTAATGAGGAAGATGAGGAGTGTGTTGTCAAGGGATGACCACCCCTTGCACAACATCTTCAATAAGAGTGGTAGGAGCCAAAGGCTCCTCCTACCCAGATGCTCCACTGAGAGATTTAGGAGGTCCTTTGTTCCCACAGCAATCAGACTTTTTAACAAGAGCTGTTGATATGTTATGACTTATGCTTTTGTTGTGACTTATGCCCTTGTTTATGACTTATGATGTTGGTTGTTGTAACTTATGCTGGTGATATTGCTGTGATTGTTGTGTCCTTCCAGCGCCTATGTATGGTTCAAACCTATTTATTTGTTGTTGTTGTGTGTTGTACTGCGCCCTGTCTTCGGTATCAACGGTCCTGTTGATGTATGTTGTTGTGTGTGTGGTGGCTTGGTGGCAAATTAATTTCCTCCTGGGGATTATTAAAGTGAAATCAATCAATCAATCTATCATCAACAGACCCCTCCATTTCCAGGAGAGACCCAGTGCTCTCCAGCTGTACAACTAGGGAGCAGCAAAGGTGTTGCATGCCTCCATATCGTCCTTTTTTTGTCTTCTGAGGCATATTGCTACCACTGGTACACACGCCCAATGTGGGGCTTCTCTGGCCGGGAAGGGACATAGAAGGGCTGCCCGGACACGCACTGGAACCACCAGCCGTGCTTAAGGACAGCCACCTGCGAGCACCAGCCCTTTCCCAATGGCAGCGACAGCCCAGCAGATGAGAGGGGAGGCAGCACAGCAACCACCATGGGCAACCGTCTGCTGCTAGCTGCCCCCGGATCCAGCCCGGAGCAGCTCAGGTCCAGCCGCATCTGCCAGCAGGCCCCATGCTATAGCAAGGAGATGGGGATCATGCCTTGTCACCCTGGTAGGGGTGGGCCCTACCGAGGGCTGTTCCGGGCACTTCGAGGAGTCACCTCCAGACTGATTATACACAGGGGCTGGGTGAGGCTGCACACCTGTGGTACATGAGCAATCATGGCACCCAGGATAAACGAGCTGTCACCACACACACTCAGGAGCGAGCCACTGTCATGACAGGGTGTCATATTTCACCATCTTGCCATTTCCAATAAATGGATATATTCTACAACCAGCTACCTGTGTCCTGTGTCGGAGGAGCCCAGAAAAGCCACTTATGGTGCATGTGGCAGGATCCACTGCTACACCAGACTTCACTCTTCTTCCACACTCTTGCGTTCAAGTCTCCCAACTTTTGTTGTTCTTCTGAAATTTGTGGAGGGCCTCAGCCAGCATCTTTCACCTCTTCACCTGATGGGAGGGTGCATAAGCATGGTGCATAAGCACTAAAGAGAGTGGCAAACTGCTTTCCCACAAGGGGAAGGCTGAGTGTCATAAGCCTTTCGCTTATGGCAGCTGGTATCTCTGTGAGACTTGGCAGGAGGCAGGTCTTGTTGGCCAGGCCCAAACCATGCAGAGGTTGCCCACCTGATGGGTATCTTGTCCCTTTCAGTCCGGCCCCCATCACCAAGCACCCCAAAGCCAGTTCAATCAGGAGAGACCAGAATGAAAATGAACAAGATGATTTGAGTGACATATAACTGATAACCGATAACTGACACTCATTAACCGGTCATTAACTGTTAACCGATATGAATAATTGTGCTATAAAAAATGAAAGAATGTCTGTGACTCCTGAAAAATTACAAATTATATGTTTTTTATTAGAAAGGAGGGCTGGCCCAAATGATTCTTTCAAATGTCAAGCGCCTGATAATAAAAAAATAAAATAATCATTTTCGATTAAACGATTAATCAATAAAAAATAATCGCTAGTTGCAGCCCTAAAATGAATATCTACAAAATGGGGAGGCAAAGAATTCTGCAGCTAGGCATGATTGGTAGTGGACAAATCAGATGGCGCAGATATGAAGAAAAGCGCAGTTTGGGTAGGTGCACGCATTTCTTGAAGCTATCGCAAAAAATTGCATTTATTACATTGATGCACCTGCTGGCCGCAGCAATCCACTGTGGGCAGGTTGTTGAATGAATAGAGCAGGTAAGAGAGGAAGTGGAGCAGGTAGAGGACAAGGAGCAGGTAGGGGAGGAGGAGCAAATAGAGGACACTGGACGAGGAGTGACCACCAAGGGTGGGCTAGAGGAGGAGCTGGAAGAGAGGAGGTTATCAAACTGGGCTTGAGGAGGAGAGGAGCAGATGATGGAGGGTAAGATGGACACAGTGGTTTGGGGAGAGAAGGATGTGATCAAGGAAGAGATGGAGCTGAAGAAGGAGGGAATTAGAGGTAGAAATGGAGGATGAGGCGTGGTGTGGGGAGATAAGGAGATTGAGAAATGGAGCTGGACTAGAGGAGGAGAAGGAGAGGCTGGCTGCTTTGTTTTCAAGGAGATTCCTCCACCATTGTTTTTCAAAACTCAAAATTCATGATTGACCCCCAGTCACGTGCATTCAGGAGTGAACATGCATGTTGGTAGAGTGTGCATGTGTGTGCATGTAGCAGGGTTGTGACTGGAATTAGACAGTGATAGATGAAGCCTGCTCTCTCTCGTGCGTGCATGCCGTTTTAGCGGCCCCTCCCCCTTCATCAGCATTCTGCAGGCATCACCAGCTCTCTGTCCCCTCACGTGACCACACCATATTGTGCGTGTGTGTGTGTGTCAGTGTGTGTGCGCACCATTCAGTCTAATGGAGCTAAAGCAAAAGTTACATCAGGAGAACCACATTCTATTTGTCATCATTCTATGTTCGGTTCTAAACTCTCAAGCTGTCATTGCAGGCCCCAGCTCATCTCTCAGCCAATAGAGTGGTGCAGGGATGACGTATTTTTGTAGGCCAACCCGGAAGTTAGCATTGCCCTGGTGTTGTGTTCTTTGAGGAAGAAGGCCGCCGACACAGGATCGCTTTTAACTCACTTTATTTGTTTTAGGTTTTGGTCTATTATCTATGAAGCAAAAGGAGAGGAATTGTATAATTCACGCGTGGAGCGACTCTTAGCTGGATATCTAATAGATACGCTGCCTATAGAGTTTCTGCCCTCTCCTGCTTGTGTGCGCTAGATAGCACCTTGGCAGGCGTGGCCTCTATGACGTGTAATGTGCTCTGATTGGCTAGTGTTGAGCGCCCGCCCCCAGTGTATTATGTGCTGCCATCTTGTGGCCAGGTGCGGTTAATACAGCTTATATATTTGGTCCTGTTCCCTTGTGGCTATGTGATGATATTACAGCCTGTTGTTATATGTGCTGTTATTTATTCGTCACACTGGGTTCCCTCGACAAAAAGCCAATGGGGTTTTTTCCATTGGATTTTGGATTATTGCAGAAAATAAGCTCTGTGGCAAACAAAAGTTTATGATACTCACGTTTAGGCGGTGGGCCGAGCCTCGATATTGTGAATTTCGTAAATTCCCATCGGGTGTGTACGATTTTTTTTGCTTATCACATTTTTAAAAATCCCCTAACCACTACGGACATTGTTTCCAACTTTGTTTCGCGCACATTTGATGAAAAAATAATTTTAAATGCTCCCTATTTTAAACAGGCAAATTCACTAGACTACTACAGAAATCTGCTGCGTTCCCTTGACAACAGGAAGTAAACAACGTGGGATGGCACTTGTCTACCGCTCTCGGAACTGTTTGTGTGTGTTAATTTCATTGTCATTGTCTGTCAGCGTGCAAAGATGTGGTGGGCACCCTTGGGTGGGCTGTGCCTGACTGCAAAAACAATAAACATTGTAACACAGACTGACATCTAAGCACACGTGTATGCTAGTAATAGGCTAGCAACTTGAAAATGAAGTGCTGCATGCATATAGCTGGACATTTAAAAAGCCCTGTAACACCTTTTTCCCACGCAAGTGGGCAAAATTTGTGCAGTGTGCACTTTCATGGGCAAACTTGCACACAATAGAAAGTGCAATTGCTGAAAATGCCATAGTGGCATATAACCTGAGAGAAGACATTCAAGCCAATACCAGCCAATGTTGGATACCACCGAGAGTGCTACATGCTCTTCACCAACAAAGAGCATATTGCTAGAGCACTGAAGAGGAGAGAAAAAGACAGTGAAGGTTTGTATTAAAATGCTTATTCTCTATGAGGATCTGGTTTCTGCAAGTAGGCTAGAACAAGACAGTAATAAACTGCCAGTCATAATCATGTACCCCTGCAGTCAATACCCTGGTGTGTAGCAGGCCTTTTTAGGGTCAGCCTATGTGTCAAATGTTTGTCATTAAGTATCACAATGGGTTTCCTGGAATAAAGCAAGATAATCAGCATTTTCATCCGTTTTAACTTTATTCAGAGAAAGTACAAATTAGAGTTCAGCAGACATACTCTTCGTTGACACTTCCCTCTCCACAGTCAGCTTGTGGTCAAGGGGCTCTCAATGGTGAAGGCTGACAGCATAGGTGTTGGGAAATGAGATGCACAGATTCAACATAATAATATAATAAAAGAAATACAAGATAGTTGCTGATCAAAACAATAAACAGCAAATCCGACTGTAAAGATTCTTATTGATTTAGAACATCTTGTTCATTTGGATTTGCAGACTGGATACAAGTTTAATATCATTTTTTAAATATCATTAAAAGGACTAAAGGATACAATGTTTTTTTCTGTGACATGCATATGGTTACAAAGAGGCAATGCAATTGTGTCTTTCTCAACCAATTTGTGTATAAATTGTGTGGGGGGGGGGGGGGGGCAGGATAAAAAGTGCATATGAGCTGCATTAAGATGGGATGTATGATGTGAAGGTGATGCATGAAATACAAGCCATCACCAACTACAGATCAGCTTCACTCTTTTGTGATGATGACCACAGGCAGTCAGGATAGGAAACAAGATCTCCAGCACCACCTTGCTATTCACACTTCTAACCCATTTTCTCTTCAAGAGATGGTCCCAATCTGGAGGGCACATTATGGAAAATCTCACTCTGATCGTTGCACATGGAGAGCAGTGCCATGCCTTGAAAAAAACACCAGATACGACAGAGTTAGAAATAACACCAATGCCAGCACTGTTCACCACACAAGAAGAGGCAGACACAAGAATCTTGTTGCACTGTTCACATGCAGCTGATTATAGCAGACATGTTGTAATCAGAAGTCCTGACACTGATGTGTTCATTCTAGCACTCTCTTTTTACAAAGAAATTGGCACTCACCTCTATTTCCAAACAGGAAAAGGAACCAACATACGCACTGTGGAAGTCCAGAGGATCCATGAGCAGCTGGGAGCAAGAGTCTGTGATGCACTTATTGGGTTGCACTGCTTTTCTGGGTGTGACACTGTCAGCTGTCACCTGTATGGTATTGGAAAGGCTAAGGCAATGAAAACCCTCCTAAGCAATCCTGAACACTGCAAAACGTTCCAGGAAATGGGAACTACATTCAGTGTCCACAAACATATATGAGGCAGTGGAGGCATTCACATGTGACCTGTATGATGTCAAAGATGTCAAACATGTCAACCAGGCAAGGTGGCAAATGTTTAAGACTGGAAAATGTCTTGAGCGAAGCCTTCCCCCTAATCAGGATTCACTTCAGCAGCACATTCAGCGTGCCAACTACCAAGCTGCTATACACAGGTACTTGACCTAGAAACAAAAAAAGGAAATGTTAGATACATTTCAACCAAGTCATTATCCTCTTTGGTATAAGAAAACAACCTTCACACACATGACGCTTATGGCAAAACACATAAACAAGTTAAATCCTAAACCCAGACATATATTATATATTATACAATTGATCGAATCTAATACACAATGCTAAAGATAAACCATCCATACTTGTTGTAATGACACAATATGGCCTAATCTTTTCACTCTTAAACTTAATACAGACGAAGTCTGCAAAAGCTACCCGAGATACCCCCACCTGTACAGCATGGATGGAGGATGGAGGGTGAATGCCTCATCATCAACTGGATGACACTGCCCCCAGCACCAAAAACTGTTTTAGAACTGGTTCACTGCCAATGCAAAGCCCTTCAATGTGTGGGTGGTAACTGCTCCTGCAAAAAACATAATCTACCTTGTACAGACCTGTCTTTGTGTAAGCTGTTGCAATTGTGGCTAGTTTAGCTAATGTAAAGCAAACAAAATACAGTATTTTTGTGAAAAGGTATGTGTCTTGCTGCATTAATATGTTACAAACATAAAGAACAATATTCATATGTCGAAGAGTCACTGTAAATTAAAACAAATCTTACCTGGTTTCACGAAGGTATGCACACGACTATCCCTCCAGCTGGATTTTAACTTCCTGGTTTTGAAGTGACGACAGTTAAACGAAGAACGTGATTGTCTTAGTTCAACAACGTCACATCACAGGCTTTGATTGGAGCTAAACCAAAGCTCAACCCACCATAATTATGTGATCGTTTTCCTTAAATTATACATTAATGTGCAAAAATTCACGTTGGAAACAATCGGTAATGTGTTCGCGAATAATTTATACGGTCGATTTTTAAAAATGATCTACACAGCTTGTGGGAATATATAAACTCAAAAACGAAGGGAGTGTAACGTTCACAGTTACTCGGACACAGAGATCTCTTTAACTGGTTTATTAGGGTAACTCAACCGTCGTTATTACCGGCTACGACCACGCCGAAACTGTCGCTCTCTCAACACAAAACCCGCGACACACACCCATCACCAAGACAACCAACTGTAACTTTTCTGATACCCAGGCATCCCCGCCCCCCCGGTTACTCGGCCAATCCCCTGCAACGCCTGACATCGCTCTACATGCGCTGTCAGCAGTTAACAGAGAGTAAGGACATAGACACAGAGACAACATAATGCACATTATACAAGAACTTAACCTGTAAACAACAAACACATCCAGGACGTTACAGGAGATAGGGAGACTCGGCCCACCGCCTAGTTTTGTTATGCAAGATAATCTTCACCAATGAACACTACTTTTATGATTTTTGAAGCGTAAATGCAATGCAAAGTTTAAGACACGTAAAAGCTTGAGTGGGGTATTTACTGACATATTTTATGTCGTAGAACAAAACGTGGCCATCTCTTAAGCTTGTGTTAACCACAGACCTTATTTCAGGCATCTAACCAAAAACCCATTCAAAAAACCTGTTGACTTCGAGACGAGAGACCCGGAAGTGCGGATTTCCGGGTTTTAGGACTCATTCCTGCACCACTCTATTGGGGAGGGTCCCAAAAGAGTGTTGCAGGAATGAGTGCATTACATGCATAACAGGAGTACAATTGTGTGCCAACACACCGTAAATATAAATAACTATGTTGAGGAACATATAAGACATTACCACGTTAAACAAAACAAAACAAAATGATTTTGGGTTTACTGCCCCTGTGAATAGCTGTAGCTACTTCTACAAAAAAAAAAAAACTTTGAACCTTTTACTGAACAACTGCGCATCATTACTTTGACTAACACACAGCATCAGACTTGCGTTGTGTTTATAGTTCAGTTGTGATAGCAAAAGTTCTCTCATCACTTTACGACCTGGTTTTTACTACACTTCCATGTGACACTTTCTAACTCTGGTCAAATCCTTACTGCCACCGTGTGGTCTGATTTAGTCACTGTTAACAAATTATCATTC
The DNA here is from genome assembly GCA_030340625.1 of Merluccius polli. NCBI lineage: Eukaryota > Metazoa > Chordata > Actinopteri > Gadiformes > Merlucciidae > Merluccius > Merluccius polli. Next base: position 108,280 of record JAOPHQ010001183.1, read on the forward strand.
CTCATACAACAAATAAAATGATTCCACATTTATAATATATAATCTTTATAAATGTATGTTTTAACTATATGATTAACTGTATCAATGAACTAAAGATACAACAGCCCCTTTAATATACAATGTTAAGAAAAATAAATAAATAATGCTGCATGATAAATAGAAGGCTTCAAATAGACGAGTGATTGGAGTGATTGGTGATACTGCTTCCAACAATCTGTGATCGCCCCCAGAAATCCTGAACAGAGCACCCTCAATTGGGTGCACTGTTTAAGGACTTTCACTACCTCCTCCTGTACATAGCCATATTATACAGAGATGATAGTTAAAATAGATTGTTAATTGTTACATGTAATACATTCTGTTAGTATCTAGTGTATGTCTGCTATGTCGTTGTACTATATTTGAGGTCCTGTATGTCCATGTACCATGTGTGTTAGTTATGTACCACTTATGACACGGCTCTGTGCTACCATGTCAAACTGCTTGTGTTCTGTAATTAGCAATAAAGTGATTCTGATTCTATTATAGATACTACACACTTCTCTGTGGAATTAAGGTGTACGAACAGGTAACATCGGTGTTAGAATTTACAATTTAATTGTAAATTGTTAATCCTATCACTGTAATTGGGTCAGATGAAATTACAGTAAAGTTTCTTGGGATTGGGAATATGTCTCATAGTGGTGCAACCAGTATAATAACCTATAGTCCACATATATACACACATTTACTGTTAGGATAATGCATATGTTATTATTTACATGATATTTTTGCTATTCTATAAATCTTTTTAGTTTGCTGAAAGCATTTTAAAGGAGGAAAGCTTGCTCTTTGGCAGCAGCTCTAAAGACATAAATAACCTGAGGTGGGAAATAGCGAATACTCTCCTTCAAAATACATGTATGTTGGCTATTATTTAAAACATATTATTTGGATGCTGTTCTTGCTTTTTTAATGGTTGTGGATTAAATATAAATAGTATTTTTTTTAAAGACTACCTCCTCCAACTCTGCCACCTATGTGGGGAGAAGGAGAGCACAGATGCTGACAGAATGGGTATTAAATTGACTTTTCATTGTGTGATTTAACTTACGGTACATAAGTTAGAGGCCCTGTACTTGTAATAGTAGTAGCTTACAGAGACAAAGGCTATTAGTTTTAAGTTGTTGTAAATAAATAAATAAATAATTAATTCCTGAGAAATGTATTTTAAGAAAAATAATGAAAGATAATAAAGTCCATCACTCTTATTCAATAACTTTGAGATAGGCTGTGACCTCTGCCCATGCTGGTTCCACCACCAGTGTGTATGGAAATATTGCTTTAGAAAGAAACAGCACATGAATATGTGTGTTATTGGAAAAGGAATAGAAATCCTAATGTTGTCCCTGTTACTATGCCACAGTCAAATGCTTATATGAGTGGACAGTAAAGGTCAGGATGGGTCATCACAGTGTATTTGGTGTTCCTTTAAGCTTGCAGTAGGATGTTAAGAGGGGGAGTATAATTTAGGCAAGCATGAAACAGGATAATTTTCTGAAGATGTATTATTAAGTCAGCATGTTTGTAACATTCAAATGAGCGAGTGCTTCTGTAAACAGTTTTAGCCTTGAGTGAGTGCAGGGTATAATTCTGGCAGGGGGTCAAATTTCAGCACAATACTGTGCCGAAATTTGACCCCCTACCAGAACCATACCTTGCTTCGCATGCACAGATGTAGCCTTCAGTTCAGATGTAGCCTTGAGTGAGTGCTTCAGTAAACAGTTTTTATTCCAATGAAAAGAATAACAGTACTGAAATGATGTATCATTAACTCACCATGCTTGCTAAGCTATTACAGACGACATTCAAATGAGCGAGTGCTTCTGTAAACAGTATTGAAACGAAGAAAATGAGAGATGGAGATAGCCAGTGCGCATTCATGCGAAAGTCGGTCCAATTCTGGCAGGGGGTCAAATTTTGGGCTTGTTGCTTAGAAGCGCAGATGATTTGTAGATCAGTTGCTGTGTCGCAGTTGACCGGTTATTTACAGAGCAGTCATGAGATGGAAGGCAGAAAACTAGAAAAAGACCAGTTAATTCCAAAAAATGTTCATGAATCAGCGATTCGTAATGTTTGATTCTATTTTCTGGCCAATACATGTTACATATGGGTCAGTTGGGGTCCCAACAACCGATGCACTTGCATCGTAAACATTCAAATCGGGGACCGATGCATATCGGTGAATCATTGCATCCCTAATACAGAGAGGCAATGTGCCGCAATTCAGGGCACACAATTGTTTCAATTACAATGTTTTAATTAGGTCGCCACTTATCAAGATCTAATCACAATGCCAGCCAGACCATCTCTGTATGTGTCCTGGCGTATCGGTTTTCCATGCCAGGACAATAATTTGTGTTTATATATTCAGACTATTTGTCTAATATGGCCACCAGAGTGTAGTGGTGGAAAGAAGGGTGTAGTTGGACCACAGCATCTCATGTCTGAGTTAGGGTGTAATAATAGGGGTCCAGCCCAACATATTTATTTCAGATCAGTTTTAGATCAAGACGCCACATTAAGCTCAATTCCCATTCACTTTCAATTGTTGAATTAACTTTTGGGAAAGCTTTTTTGTGAAGGGTTAACTTTTCACACAACCTGTTGGGTTTATTATGTGTTTTAATCATACAAGTCCAAGATAGTGATCTTGGACTTAAAGAGGTTGGTGCCAACTGGCTTAAATTGTATCCTTGCTGGTCGCAATGTTGAAATTGAGAATCGATTTTAGATAGGGAATCAATTTTGAATTTTTGAATCGAATCATGACCCAATAATCGAAATCCCCAAAAATCATGATATTCCCAAAGATTCCCATCCTTACTGGTTAGTATACAATGGGGTTGGGTACCGAACTCTGCACTTTTAAGGGTATCGACCGAATAACGTGTTACACCACGTCCTGCTACACGGTCCAACACCTCCATCTAGTGGACGCTTGTCGTCTCTACCAGTCATTTCCCCACACACACCTGTTCCTAATTGATAATCACCGTTTCCCTAATTGATAATCACCGTTTCCCTAATTGATAATCACTGTTTCCCTATTTAAGCCGGGGATCTCTGGCCAGCCGGCGCCAGTTCGTGCCTTTGTTTCTACAACCAGTTACCCGTGATCCAGATTACCCGCCTGTTGCTGAACCCTGCCTGCCTGACTACCCGCCTGTTGCTGAACCCCTGCCTGTCTGATTACCCGCCTGTTGCTGAACCCCTGCCTGCCTGACTACCCGCCTGCTGCCGGACCCTGCTGCCGAACCCTGCCTGCATGACTACCCGCCTGTTGCCGACCCATCGCCTGTCCGACTACCCGCCTGTTGCCGACCCATCGCCTGTCCGACTACCCGCCTGTTGCCGACTCATCGCCTGTCTGACTACCCGCCTGTTGCCGACTCATCGCTTGTCTGACAACCCACCTGCTGCCGACCCATCGCCTGTCCGACTACCCGCCTGTTGCCGACCCATCGCCTGTCCGACTACCCGCCTGTTGCCAACTCATCGCCTGTCCGACTACCCGCCTGTTGCCAACTCATCGCCTGTCCGACCGCCCACCTGTTGCCGTTTCCCCCCTTGCCCGACTACCGCTTACCTAACCTGGCTTGTGGTTATTCCCCCTGTGAGCAATAAATCCCATTGTCCTTTTATCCCGTCTCCGCCTCTATGTGTTCAGCGTTTGGGTCCACCCGTCCTGTTCCCTAACAGTACGAACTGGCCAGACATGGACCCAGCAGACACAGAGACGGTCCACCAGGCGGTCTCCTACTTACAGGCTCAACTGGGTCAACACGACCAGGCTCTGCAGGTGATAACTTCCTCCCTCCATGAGTTATCTATCATTATCACCTCCCGGCTCCTTGTCACCCCGGAATCACCAGCTCCAGGCCATTCGTTCTTTCCCCGGGAGCCGTTCATTCCAGGTCCCGAACCCTACGAGGGGGACCTGGGACTATGCCGATCCTTTCTACTACAGCCCCAGACCTACCCCACCGACAAGGTGCGGATTGCTTACCTGATTGGTACGTTGCGGGGTGAGGCTCTCGCCTGGGCAACGGCGGTTTGGGAGCGCGGTTCCGCGGCCTGTTTTGATTATTCAGCTTTTACGGAGGAGATGCGGAGGGTCTTCGATCACCCGGTCCGGGGCAGAGAAGCATCTCAACGCCTTCTACTTCTCCATCAAGGTTCCCGCAGCGTCGCCTCCTTTGCAGTCGAGTTTCGGACTCTGGCGGTGGAGAGCAGTTGGAACGAAGAGGCTCTGCAGGGGGTTTTCTTGAACGCGCTGGATGGGGATATCAAGGACGCTTTGACCTCCCGGGAGGAGGCCTCGGATCTCGAGCACCTGATCACTCTCGCTATTCGGGTGGACAATCGCTTCCGCGAACGTCGCAGGGAGAGGGATCTCCACTCTTCTTCGACACCTCCTTCTGGTGCCGGTTCCAGGCAGATAGAACGCACGCACCTCTCCCCCGAGGAGAGGGAACGCCGAATCCTCTCCCGAGCCTGTCTGTATTGTGGGCAGACGGGTCACTTCCTGTCAGAATGTCCCTCCCGCTCGGGAAGAGGGACAGGCTCTCCAGTAACCCGGGTAATACTGGCGAGTCTCGCTCTGGATCCCTCAGTTTCCCGTCCTCTACTTTGTGCCACCCTCTGGTGGCAGGATCAGACTTTCCAGCTTTCCATACTCCTTGACTCCGGTGCAGATGGGAGTTTTATCGACCAGGACTTGGTTCACAAGCTGGGGATCGACACCGTTCCCCTGGACTCCCCAATCGATACCCAGGCACTAGACGGGAGGTCATTCGCGCGGGTGGAGCGTTGTACCGTTCCTGTCAACCTGCTCGTTTCGGGGAATCACCATGAGTCCATTTCACTTCTCGTGATTTCTTCTCCTCTCTCACCGGTCGTCCTAGGGTACCCCTGGCTCAAGATCCACAATCCACAGATTGACTGGATAACCGGACAAGTCACGTCCTGGAGTACACACTGTCTGTCTCACTGTTTGCGCTCCGCCCAATCTCCTCGGACGCCGGAGCTCAGTTCCACTACGGCACCCCCCGACTTGTCCTCTGTTCCGGAGGAGTATCGTGATCTTGGAGCGGTTTTTAGTAGAGCCCATGCCTTGTCCTTGCCCCCTCATCGCCCTTATGACTGTGCTATTGATCTTCTTCCTGGGGCTCCTCTTCCCGGCAGCCGCCTGTTTAATCTCTCCCGTCCCGAACGGGAGTCCATGGAGGAATATATCGGAGAGTCCCTCGCCGCCGGAATCATCAGAAGGGGACGAGTGGAAGACCGCGTTCAACACCCCATTGGGTCACTTCGAATACTTAGTTATGCCCTTCGGGCTTACCAACGCCCCCGCGGTTTTCCAGTCCCTGGTCAATGATGTGCTCCGGGACATGCTGAATCGTTCCGTCTTTGTGTACCTCGACGACATCCTGATTTTTTCTAAGTCCTTAGAGGAGCATAGGGTCCATGTGCGACAGGTTCTGCAGCGGTTGTTAGAGAACCGACTTTATGTCAAGGCGGAGAAATGTGACTTCCACGTCCCGTCCATCTCTTTTCTGGGCTACATCATTAGCCAGGGCCGGATTGAGATGGATCCATCCAAGGTTTCTGCGGTGGCCGAGTGGCCCTCACCCCCAACTCGCAAGAGACTGCAACGGGTCTTTTTTGGGGTTCGCCAACTTCTACCGGAGATTCATAAGAGGCTACAGTCAAGTCGCAGCACCCCTTACGGCCTTGACCTCCACCAAGAGCGCCTTTATATGGACGCCAAAGGCAGAGACCGCTTTTCGGGACCTCAAGAAGCGGTTTGTATCCGCACCTATCCTTATTCAGCCAGATCCCTCTCTCCAGTTTATGGTGGAGGCCGACGCTTCGAACACCGGAGTGGGCGCGGTCCTCTCCCAGCGCTCCCCCTCCGACCACAAGCTCCACCCCTGTGCCTTCTTCTCTCGCCGGTTGTCCCCACCAGAGAGAAATTATGATGTCGGCAACCGCAAGTTATTAGCCGTCAAACTTGCGCTGGAGGAGTGGCGGCATTGGCTGGAGGGGGCGGAGCTTCCATTTATTGTGTGGACCGACCACCGCAACCTGGCCTATATCCAGTCGGCTAAGAGACTGAGCTCTCGACAGGCCAGGTGGGCCTTATTCTTTGGTCGGTTCAACTTCTCCCTCACCTATCGTCCCGGCTCCCAGAACGTTAAGCCGGATGCCCTGTCCCGCCTGTACTCCCCCGAGGACCCCGGTACAGACCCCGAAACCATCCTGCCACCCACTTGTCTGATCGCCACGCTCACCTGGGAGGTTGAGTCCGCGGTACGCCTTGCGCAGAGGCAGCAGCCAGACCCCGGTACCGGCCCCCCCAACCGTTTGTTCGTTCCGGACGCTGTACGGTCCAGGGTACTGGTCTGGGCTCATTCATCCAGGCTCACCTGCCACCCGGGAATCACCCGAACTTTGGACTTCATCCGCCGGCGATTTTGGTGGTCCACTATGGATGCAGACGTCCGTTCCTTTATTGCGGCGTGCGCAACCTGCGCCCGGAATAAGACTTCGACCCGTCCCCGTTCCGGCCTGCTTCGACCCCTGCCCATCCCTAGCCGTCCTTGGTCACACATTGCCCTGGACTTCGTCACCGGCCTGCCCACGTCCGAGGGCAACACCACCATTCTCACCGTAATTGACCGGTTTTGTAAGGCGGCGCACTTTATCGCTCTCCCCAAGCTCCCCTCCTCAAGGGAGACCGCTGATCTTTTGGTTCGGCACGTGTTCCGCCTGCATGGCATTCCAGCGGACATTGTATCCGACAGAGGTCCCCAGTTCACCTCTCAAGTTTGGCGTGCGTTCTGCGGGGCTCTAGGTGCCACACCCAGCCTCTCCTCCGGATTCCACCCCCAGTCCAATGGACAATCTGAGCGGGCCAATCAGGAGATGGAGGCAGCTCTCCGTTGCATCACCCACGCCAGTCCTTCGTCTTGGAACACTCAGCTCCCCTGGGTCGAATATGCCCACAACACCCTAGTAAATGCTTCCACAGGGTTATCCCCTTTCATGGCCTCGCTGGGGTATCAACCACCCCTGTTCCCCGAATTGGAGGATGAGATAGCGGTCCCGTCGGTCCAGACCCACCTGCGCAGGTGCCGGCGCACGTGGAAACGCGCACGCGCTGCGTTACTCCGCGCATCCTCTCGCTCCCAGTTGCAGGCCAATAAGCGCCGTCTACCTGCCCCCCAGTACGCTCCAGGACAAAGGGTTTGGCTTCGGGCAAAAGACCTTCCCTTGAAGGGAGTTTCCCCCAAACTGTCCCCCCGTTTCATTGGTCCGTTCGAGATAGAGACTGTCATTAACCCCTGTGCCGTGCGACTCAGACTTCCTCCATCCCTCCGTGTGCATCCGACCTTCCACGTCTCCCAGATCAAGCCCGTCTCCACCCATTCCGCCTCCACCTCCCCCCAGGGTCATTGACAACCACCCGGCGTGGACGGTTCGTCGTATCCTGGATGTGCGGCGTCGCGGCCGGGGACATCAGTACCTGGTTGATTGGGAGGGGTATGGTCTTGAGGAGAGATCCTGGGTTCCCCGCAAGTGGATTCTGGATCCCTCCCTTATTCAGGACTTTCACCGGAATCACCCGTCCCCCCCACCCGAAGTACCCTGCGACAGGGTTCCCGCCTCCAGGCCCCCTCCACCCATCCCGGTCACAGACAACCACCCGTCCGTCGTTGAGCGTCCGCCGAGAGGCGTCCGTAGAGGGGGGGGGTACTGTTACACCACGTCCTGCTACACGGTCCAACACCTCCATCTAGTGGACGCTTGTCGTCTCTACCAGTCATTTCCCCACACACACCTGTTCCTAATTGATAATCACTGTTTCCCTAATTGATAATCACCGTTTCCCTAATTGATAATCACTGTTTCCCTATTTAAGCCGGGGATCTCTGGCCAGCCGGCGCCAGTTCGTGCCTTTGTTTCTACAACCAGTTACCCGTGATCCAGATTACCCGCCTGTTGCTGAACCCTGCCTGCCTGACTACCCGCCTGTTGCTGAACCCCTGCCTGTCTGATTACCCGCCTGTTGCTGAACCCCTGCCTGCCTGACTACCCGCCTGCTGCCGGACCCTGCTGCCGAACCCTGCCTGCATGACTACCCGCCTGTTGCCGACCCATCGCCTGTCCGACTACCCGCCTGTTGCCGACCCATCGCCTGTCCGACTACCCGCCTGTTGCCAACTCATCGCCTGTCTGACTACCCGCCTGTTGCCGACTCATTGCCTGTCTGACAACCCACCTGCTGCCGACCCATCGCCTGTCCGACTACCCGCCTGTTGCCGACCCATCGCCTGTCCGACTACCCGCCTGTTGCCAACTCATCGCCTGTCCAACTACCCGCCTGTTGCCAACTCATCGCCTGTCCGACCGCCCACCTGTTGCCGTTTCCCCCCTTGCCCGACTACCGCTTACCTAACCTGGCTTGTGGTTATTCCCCCTGTGAGCAATAAATCCCATTGTCCTTTTATCCCGTCTCCGCCTCTATGTGTTCAGCGTTTGGGTCCACCCGTCCTGTTCCCTAACATAACGTCAGTATTACAGAGTACAGATTCACATTAAATCAATCGGTACCACATTTCGGTACCTGAGAGCGCATCTGGGTAGGAGAGCAGGCTAGAGTATAGAGAAAGAGAGGGTCATTACATCACCACTGCAGCTTAACACAGTCAGGACAACGGCGAGCCAAAAGCAGTCGCAAGTGTGGTTACACTTTTCAAAACTGGCTGCAGCAACACTTGCTGCAAGATAGATAGATAGATAGATATGTACTTTATTGATCCCAAGCTGGGAAATTTAAATGTAGCAGCCAGCATAACATTACAAGTAGACACAAGACAATAAATAATAAATGCAATAAGGATAAAATAAAAAGGATTAAAAAAAAAGGTATCTATAATATACAATACACAGAAGACTCTATATACAATATACAATCTGTACAATAGTTGTAATGTGAAATGCAAAGCTAACCTGAGGAAACACCTGGTCAAACACAAACTATATCTAAAAGCTGACAATGTACTGTTTTTGACCTGAAGCCTGAAGTTTGATAGCCCTTACAGCAGCATCGACAACTCCCTCGACATCTTCAGGTAATTAATTAGCTAGTTGGAGAAGTTGTTGTTGGAGATAACTGGGATTTTTTCACTGTTTTGGTTAGCTCAGGACGTTAGCTCAGCATTTTTACTAGCGTGGGCCAACACTCTGGCTGCCTCCAAAATTCTTTACTAACATGCTAATACGTGAGATATTTTAGTATGTCCGAAACCTTAGAATGAAACCAATAGCATGTAAATTGCATAAACACACACAATATATATCATGCTTTGGCAATATATTTTTTGAAACCTTCATGCCAATAAAGCCCCTTGAATTTGAGCAAAGCAGCTCTGGCGTAACGTCAATTTAAGTAGTATAAAGTTTCACTTTTCTCTGCGTAATATATTTTTTAAATCAAATATATATTATTGTTGTTATTATCAGTTATCAGCTTTTGAGTCATGTTTACACCCTTGCTTTCATTGACAGGTCACCCTGTCCCACTATCAACCCGCCCTTGTGTCGGTGTCACAGTGAGAGCTGCAGAGGTTACACTTGGTGCAGAAGACGTTGTTACCCCGCCAGAAAGTCAGTGAGTGCCACAGGGCAGTGACTACCTTCATTGTTGAAGGGATGTTGCCGTTCTCAACAGTGGAGGCCCCACGGTTTAGGTAAATGATCATACTGCATTAATGAGTATGTGTGTGATGATGAAATAGAGTAAAGCTAAGTTAAAGTTACTAATGATAAATCAGTGTAATTATTTCAATTGAACTTCTCTAACACACTCATACCAGCTTGGTTTAGCATTGAAAATGTAAATGAAAAGGAGGAACTCACACAGTTGACCATGTTGCAGTGACCGTTGATGGATGGAGCAGTGTGGTATAAGACCACTACCTCACAGTTACTGTACATTTCAAAGTGGAGGACGAGCTAAGGGAGAAAGTCCTTCATACACGTGAAGTTTATGTGTCCCAGGCAGTGCCTGCTGTAGCAGAGGAAAAAGATACAACTATAGACAAGGGCGTCACCAGCTTTTTGAAAGTGGGGGGGACATATATTGTCGGGGGGTTTGGGGGTTCTCCCCCAGAAAAATTTGAAAGAAATAGATGCAATTTCCCGCATTCTGGTGAATTTTACCATGTTTTCAGATTTAAAATGATCTCCCTCTTTCATTGATTTTCCTTGGAGCTGGCATGGTCTGCAATTACTGACTACTATTATGTTCTGGTGTAATACACAGTAGTGTTGCACGGTGCACCAATACTTCAAAAGGCGCGCGATCATAACACACCCCGGACCGACGACCGACGACCGACGGGGCGGGTGGCGATTGTAACACACCGCCTCCGGTTAGGACAAATGACTTTAAAAAAAAAAAATTATTATGACAGTCCTGGGCCGGCCCAAAGATGTGCCCTGGCTGCGGCGCCAGTGTGTTTTGCACTTCACACTGCCGCCGCAGCGCCGCGGTAAAGCACAACAATGTTATTCGAGTGTTTCTCCGTGTCCAGGAAAAGTATCGAAATCGCAATTCTCAACTTGGTATCGGTATTGTGACAACACAAATACACAGAGGACTGAAGTGACTGTGTTCAACCCTAAGTCTATCGCTGTCGTTGATCCGACTCAACATAGGCTTGCTTTGGTGCGTGTTTTGAATGCGTGCGTGATGCTGCTTTGTGTGTTAACAAAAACAGGAAAACGCGGAGTGGATTTCTATTTATATGGGTATTCCCCCTACTGATAAAGTGGAACGGATTTGATTGTGAAGCAATGGAGAGAGCGCTGGACTAGTAGACCAGTCATGCACTAATATTTTTGATGGCAAATGTGGGGGGGTCCAAACGACTTTTTTGCAAGGGTGGGGGGGACGTGTCCCCTCCCAATTATATTATGGTGACGCCCATGACTATAGATGATTTTGGGGTGAAGTCAAAAGTGGTTGCAATTACTGTTGACAAAACTGCAAACATGAACTTTTGCTATCATGTGTGAGATGTGCAAAGTGCAAAGCTGTGCGTTTGTCAGTGTAATGATGCGCAGTTGTTCAGTAAAAGTTTAATCAAGTTTAAACATGTTTTTTTTTAAACGTGGTAATATGTCTTATTTGAACTTTAACATAGTAGCCTAATCTATGCCATTTTGTCACTGTTACTAAAATAAGACCATCATTTAGAGAAAAAAAGGTGTAAAATCCTATCCAGTCTCCGCCAACCAGTTTGTGAACGTTCTACTCTGCTCCCAGAGCAGTGTTTTTTCTTTTTTACCAAACTGAATTACTACCTACGTTCAGCTATTTTGTATTAAGGATGAAATCTGAAACAGATTTTGTTTTGTTTGTATAAACTGGCACAGGACTGTTACGCTGTGTGTTTTCTGGGTTACTGCGCTGTGAGTGGGTGGGAGCGCCTGCACCACCATGTTAAAAAATCCTGGGGAGAACCCTGTATATATAAATGTTTACAGGATTTTTAGGTCATATATATGAGAAAGTTCCCAAACAAAAAATATATATATATATATATTCAGAGTGCTGCATTAGTGTCATTTTTAAACTACATCTCGCATACGTCACCAGTGTGGTCACAGCCAAAGCTTGTTGTGAAGCCAACTTAGAAATCGAGGTATAGTTAGAAAGATATTGAATAGGATTTTCTTCTGGATTACAATTTTGAAAGATGGTACAGATGGAGTGAACCATTGGGTATCAGGGTGAATAACTACAAGACAACTTTTTGCAAAGTATGGTAATGCTATTCCTGTGAACTTGGTCTTGTAATACACCCTGGGACAACACCCCCGCTTCTTTCTTTGACCATTAAGCTATTTTTTCCTCCATGTCGCTGTACTGTATGTATGGCTGTATAGACTGTGTACTTTCAGCTCAAACCACTCTAGCGACTTCACTGGCTGCACCCTAACAGCGAAATAATTAATTTATTAAAAAACATTTATTCAATGTTGACTATGTGGTTAGGGCTTCATACCATAGTCAAAAGTAGTGGAAATGCATACGTTCATTGACCTTCACTTCCTGTTTTGTTTTAGTTCCACTATTTGTTTAACTATTTACACTTAGTCCATTCAGACTACTGTTCAAACATTTTCATTGACATCAGCTATTCAATATTTCTTTAATTTACTTTATTTCGATATCTTAAACTATCTAACTTTATTAAACATATGTTGTAGCTTACTTGACATTACAGCACTCAAGAAAATGCACATTTGTACTTATGATCATTATTGTCTATAGTCCACTACAGACACTTATGGGCCCTACAGTGACTCAGCACTAAGCTATTTACATCCAGGCGCTCACACATACACACGCGCACGTACGCTCATACACATACATTCTGGTGCACCCAGCTGCGAGGAAGGCGCGTGTGTGTATCTTATTACACTGAGGGTTGAGGTTTGAACGTTATGTATTCTGTGTATTCTGGGGTCTCTAACCTGTCCTTAACCTACATTTCCTGAATTTCCCGTTTGGCATTAATAAAGTAGGCCTACCATCTTATCTTATCTAGAGATGTGGCTTAGAGGTGTTAGCGTGGGAGCAGAGGATTGTTGTAAACATAAGGTCAAATTAATGTAGGTCGCCAAAAAATATCATAGCATATCATTAATGTATGCCTAAATTAAATTTCAAAGATACTGAATGATAAGATATTGCAACATTATTAATATGCCAAATAAGTCATTAACATTTGTACCTTTATACATTTTTACACTTTCATACGAAGAATAGAGTGAAGACCGAAGGCGTTGAAATGTTTGATGAAAATTTGTTTTGTTGTTCCAAAGTTTTATACCGGAAACATCTGCCTAACATCATGTTGGCTTGGAGAATAGCCTAACATAGAGGCTGTGTTTCATTAGTGGGTTGAGTTTCCCTCGCTCACTCGCCCTCAGCCCTTGGTAATACGTCACACGGAGGTCACTTGGAGAGCTGAGGGGAAGTGGGCGGGGGAGGAGGAAAAGGGATAAATGAAACGCACCTGCCCTCGCCCGGTAACAGCCTTGACAATCATGGATCGGCCACACGTTGTTGGAGTAGCGCTCTATTGCCTATTCCAAATAATGCGCAATATACGGAGACTCAGATCTTTGAGTCTCCGTATATAGCAATACGCCAGCACCTGGTAATTTCAGAATTATTAGTTTTGTTTTATATTTTATTCAGACAATTCATTTATTTATTTTTTTACCTTATTTGTAGAAAGTTTGGTTGTTTAAACACATTTAACCTACTTTCAGTTTAGTTAACATTAGTTTTAGATTGTTATTTCTGATAGATATTAGGCCTGTTACCACCACCATCCTCGTCCTCATCATTGTCTTTAAATGGCCTTTATTGTTCAAGATTGTGGTTCAGAAAACTATACAAACACAACACTTAAAGTCATGTAGGATAGATGTTACAGGGAACAGTAGTCTATAAGGATTTATAGTGGTTGCTTCAATTTCAAATGAGAAAAAAGCATGTAGTTGTTTGTGCATTCTTTATGCATTTGTATGTGATGCTCACAGTTTTGTCTTAATCTTTTTTATATGAGTGAATTTGTTTTGCCAATTGTGCTGTTTCTATACAAATGTATACTAATTGCCTTGTATTTCTTTTTTAGGTTTTCCCATTTTTTGGCCGCCTGTGTTCCTGTCAGCCTTCCCTGCAGACCCATCCTCTGTACAATTATCCTGTTTGACAATAAAAGAATTATGTTATGCACACCAAATACATTAAAAACATTATATAGTCTCCCGCAAATAAAATTAGCACCACAACAAAGATGCAAGTCTCTAGAATCAGAAGTAATAAGCTGAGCTGCCAACTCTCACGGATTGAGCGCGAGTCTCACGTCACACATTCTCATTCTAATGTTCCCCTCTTTGCCAATTTTATACGGAATCGTCTCGTAGACTATTAAGAAAGTAAAGACGCAGAAATACATTCATATGCAATGACACAGTAGGTTACAAACAAACTCACTCCCAGGCAGGGACGGACTGGCCATTGGGCAATGTGGGCAAATGCCACTGCGGCCGCCTGGAGCGGAGCGGCTGTATCAATAGGCGGCCGCAAATCAATAAATAAATAAATAAAAATAATAAAAAATTAAAGCAGAGCTGCAGGCGGTCACCCCCCCCCCCCCCCCCCCCCCCGTCGGAGAAAAACTCCCAATTGCTAGCGACGTCCATGGTTGCAGATGACCTGAGAAGACAATGTGGCCTCTCTCTGTCAAAATTGCCAGGGCCTCTTTTTGGTGCCAGTCCGCCACTGCTCCCAGGCCAGCTTTGAGGCATATCTCTTCCCGGTAAATAAACATTCATAGCTCATTCTGAGCTTAATGAGGAGCTCTGTCTCCTCATCAGACCCTGTAACAATATGGAACCAATCCCTAAACCACACAGAATGCACAGCAAAAGATGTAACATCAGATAGATAGGCTATTTAGATACACTATTTTTAGTTTATTTTTATTTTTTATTTGTGACAAATAGTAGCCTATAATAGCAGTATATGCTTACACTTGTAAATTGTTGGCTCTGTCATTACGCAGCAACAACGGGTAGTCTATTGCATAATGACCCTGGCCGATCCGTGCTGACTCCTTTAATTCATTTTCTAATTCTTTGGTGGTAAACAAACAGCAGACAACGGTGTTTGGGGCTCATTACTGCCACCGCATGGATGTATTTTTCGTGCACCACTGCAGTGCATTGTGGGTGATATACAGCTCTGGAGTGACCGTCGATGTTGACTCGATCCCTCAGCCCTCAAGGGTCGATCTCATCAAGGGCACTTCAGCTTTTTAGAGAAATGGAATAGCCCTTAAGATGGCGATGGGGATTCCCCCGAGGGCAAGGGCTGAGGGCAAGTGAGCGAGGGCGACTCAACCCACTAATGAAACGCAGCCGAAGACTGAAGGGTTTGATGAAACACGTGTTTTGATGCAACGTTTAACGACACATTAAACTTCCGGTTGACGAGGATGAATATATTGCCCCCCAAAGTTTCGAAGCGCAGTAGCGCCGCTGCCGCCACCTGGTGGGCGATCTAGACAACAGCAATACGTGGTTAATTATGCAAGTGTGATTATATTGTAGGCTATTAAGAAGCGGAATAGGATTGCCCTTTTCCGAGCACCACTGCTTGAGCCGTTCAGGACAATATTTGACGGGAGCTCAAACACCGCGTGTCAAATATCTCCCATTAACATTTTACCTGACCTTTCTTTCCTGACAAAATCCTGACGTTTTCCACACTGTCCGCTCTAAATGAGAGCTATTTTACATATTGATAACGGTGGTTCACGATCTAAATAGGAAAAACGTCTATCCCATATAGGCTATGTTACCTAGTCGGTTTAATTGAGCTTGAGCTCAGAAAAATAATCATTTACTTTGATCGTTTTGTTTTACTTTAAAATAACCACATTGAGTTCAGTTGAAGTAATGCGCTAAACACACTCCCATATTATATGTGGTATAAGGTGACCAGATTTCTGAAATGAATGCGGCGGTGAAAAATCATTAAATATTATCATTATGAAATAAAAAACTGGGACAAGTAGTTTTTCATGTATTTTAACCAGCTTTTATTACACAAAAGGTTGCAATCAAACAACATGACATCACCAACCATCCATCCACTGAGGAAGACAAAAATATCAATATAAAAAAAAAAATAGTTTCTACTCGCAACTGAATACTGAACTGTTGGGTCACATTACTGTGATCTCCTCATTCATCCACCTCCGCCTCAGGAGCCAATTTATTATTTTAACAGAGTCTCATGTCCCCTACAGGAAAATCATATGCTACCAAAGCAGTCCTCCACCTCCCCCTCTTCCATAACAGACCCACATACAATGTCATCACCTGGTAGGCTAATCTCATGCTAATATTAACGTTACAGCTTCACTGACAGATATGAAAACTGTCATAATGTTAACGTTCACTGACTTTTATAACGTTACGTTAGGTCTTCAGTTCAGATAAACAATCATACTTACTTTAACGTTACATCACTTCACACACACACACACACACACACACACTCACAGCCAAGTCTTCTGCCAGTTACACAATAAATAAGTTCATACACAACATACCATTTATGGCGGCCGCTGGTCTCCTTTTCTTTCCTTTTTGCCGCCTCTAGATTGTTGTTGTTGACGCTGCTGCGTCTGTACGTCATACGACGTCTTCTCTGGCGATGCGTTAAATGGCTATCGTAATAAATGGTGTTTGAGTCTGCGCGCATTTTTCCCCCGTTCAGTGTCAATCGGGGACATTTTCGGGGACAGCTTTGACCGGGGACAGGTCACCCAAAACGGGGACTGTCCCCGGAAATCTGGGACGTCTGGTCACCTTAATGTGGTACCATATTATGTTTGATTCGGGAGTTCCTCACTCGGTCAACAAAATAATGTAGGCTACACAGTCTTGTACCTTTGCCTTTTCTTCCGTTTTCCAAATTCTTTTTATGCCCGAATCAAACATAATATGGTCACGACTACCATAACGAACGATTGGCTTGGTTAAAGGCGTAATACTCTTTTTATAAGGATTCTACGAAAAGTGGACGAGATAAATGCATGGGAAATTTACTTCCGGCACCGGAGCTGTTAAAAAGGGGGCGGTCACTGTTACGCTCTATTGTCATTCATGTTCCTGTAACAGAGGAGCACCTGAATGGATTAAAATAAATAAATAAATAAAACAACATGAATGACAACGAAAACAGATAAAACAACAATAATGATACACGTGCGCACGCGCGTGTGCATGATGCAGAATGCGCACGCAGATGTACGTACACACGCACGCGCTTGTTTAGGAGTCACACGTGTGCACGAACGTGCGGTGTGCAGGCACGTGCACACATAGGGCCCTAGGGGTGCTTGAGCCCCTGCCCTTTTTGCCTCGTATTAAAAAGTGCCCTGAGTGTTTTTTTTAATTTTTAAAAAAAATAACATTTATAAATTCCTGTTAGGGATATAAAAAAAAAAGGGCGGTACAAAAACTCCACGGTATACTACCGTACCCATTTTCTTGTAATAGAGCCGCCAGAGAGAGAGAGAGAGCGAGTGAGTGAGTGAGTGAGAGGAAGAGAAGCCGCTGCCCCATGGATAACTGAGGAGACGTGACAGTGGAGCAGGCGCGGAGCTGTGGGCGGGCCTGTATAGTAAAACATGGATATTACGACTGTTACAGTCGTAAAATATCCATGTTTTACTATACAGATTTTGTATTTTTTTTTTCTGATTGGGCGGGCCAGCTGTCAATCAGGGCGGGCACGGGCCCACCCAGGACCCGCCCACAGCTCCGCGCCTGCTCCACTGTCACGTCTCTTTCCTTGTGTAAAGGACCGGAAACATTTTTTTGGTGCGCGCACATGCTGCCCTTTTCTGACTTTGAGCCCCTGCCCCCCTATAATCATGTGCACGTCCCTGGCGGTGTGCATGCTGAGTTGTACTCATCACACGTAGACGTACGTACGTACATACATGTGGGACTTTTAGTAAAAAATCACACGAACGTACGTACGTGTGTCTAGTCCCCCGTGACCCTTCTCACCCCCCATAGTGTGTGTGTGTGTGTGTGTGCGCGCGCACGCGCGTGTGCGTGCATGCGTGTGTGAGTGTCTGCGGTGATTGTGTGGAAAGGTGCAGC